>QWZN01000071.1:0-189993 GCA_003693225.1 Venturia aucupariae
CTTAGCGGCTAGAGTAAAGCTAAGGCTCTTCGAGGTTCTCCGAATACAAAGTAGATTACTAACTTTATTTACGAGTATATTATTACCAGATGGGGAGTTCCTCTCGAGATTAGTATAGATAGTAGCCCTGAGAATAAACGCTTCGTTAATACTCTTCTTTACTTATTTAGTACTAGGAAGATTTAGATTTCTCTATACAACTTATAGGCTCAAGGCGGAATTGAACGAACTTATCGGCTAATCATTATAGTATTACGCAAGATAACTAATAGTAGAAAGAAGCCCTAGGTATCTCTATTACATAGTATCCTATAGGTAGAGCGGATAACTATAAAACGAATAATAGGAATAACGCTAGCTAGGATAATACTTGGTAAGGAACATATCCTACTAATCGAGTTAAAGATAACTACTTAGCGTATACTAAACTAGAAGTCTATTAAGACAACGGAGAACCTTCTTACGATACGTGCAAAACAACTTGATCTTAGAGAGGGAGATTTGCGTAAAGCCGCTACTAGGCAGCAACGTATACGTTAAGAAGTAATCGACTACTAGGAGGTAACTCGTATATCTCGTCGCCGTACTTCGAAGCTTAAGGTTGGTAACTTGGTACTACTATATAATACGAAACTAGTCTAGAGTTTTAGCAATAAGTTAGAATTTAGATAGCTTAGACCGTATAAAATTTCCAAGGTTCATATAGACAAGGATACTGGACGACGAATTGGAAGCTATAAACTATCTAAACTAGACAATATAGTTATATTCAAGAGTATACGAGCGGATCGTATTCGTATTTTTATTCCACGAGAGGAAGCTTTATCTAATTCTAGTAAGTCCGATAGCAACGACAAGGTTGACGTAGAAGTATTTATTCGAATTTCAAACCTAGACGGCTTTAGTCGAGAAGAATATAATATCTTCTCCGACTACTTATTAGATAACTTAATAGTAGATAAGGCCGAATTAGACGTAGGTCTAACGGTTGAGATTACTCGTCTAGCTAACTTTAATCCTAATATATATAAGGACTTCGTCGATGTCCCTCCCGATATTAACCTAGAGTTTAACGTAGATCGGTATTCTAACTTTGATTCTAATTAGTATACGATATTTATACATCCCGATATTAGAATGTAAGAAGGTAATTGAAGTATTGAATATATTAATTTTCTTTTATTAATATATTATTGTTGTTGATTTTGAATTTTATTATTATTCTAGTAAATTTTCTTTATTTTATTTTGTATATTTAAATTTTTAAAATTTGTTAATTGTTTTAGAATTTGTATTATTATTATGAAGCGTTTAATTCTCCTATCTTTAAGTTCGACACGGTAGTAGAATAAGTCTAGGATATTAGACAGGTCGAGAAGAGACGGAGGATAAAGAGGAGGAGTCTATAGTTCGTCTAAAAAAAGAAAAACTGTTTGGATAATATTATCCTATATAGTAATATTATATAGATAGGTTGGGTGCTGCTCTTAGGTTAGGGATACTCCTACCTACCAACTTTACCTAATACAACATAGTAGTTATAGCATAGGGATAGGACATAGTTATAACCTACAAGATCTCTTATAGGTTATTAATTAATCAGAATATACTATACCAACAACTAGTCCTTTCTTTATCTTTTCCTTTATTATCTTATCTTTTCATTGACGTCAATTCACACCTATATACCTAATAGGATCTAGTAGAGATATACTAATACTAATTAGTAGTTATTATTACCACAGATCTATAAGGTTACTATCTATATAAAAACTACTCGCAAATCAGCTTATAGTAGCTAGATAACTCGATATACTATATCCTCCCGGCCGGAATCGAACAAAGACCTATAGTTACTAGTAACCTACCTAGATTTAGGGGACCAACTGGATAATCAATAGGATCAATAATCCTCTACTTCGAATATAGTAAGTATACCTATAAAGCGTCCTCTACCTCCTCCTCCTACTCCTCCTCCCGAATTTGTCATGCTTGATGGTTAATTTTTTCTTATTAAGAGATAGTACTTGAACTTAGACCTGAAACCTACCTTATATATACCTAGAGAAGAACTTAAAGGATATATAGCATAGCAAGCATATATATTCAGTAGGGAGAAGAGCTAAAGGATAGTCAAAGAGAACTTCTACGACTCTTTTAGGGTATAGATACTTACCCTATAGGAAAGAGTAGATAAGGATAGCCTAAGAGTACTCAAGGTATCAATTAAATTCCTCTTACTACCTTCCTATAACCCTATATTACTATTGTATCTACAACTCAGCAACGTCGTTATTAGTATCGAAAAAGAGTATAATATAAGTCAAATTACAGAGCTCTAAACACCTCGAAGACCTCTCTATCTATTAATAATAAATCCTTCCTATACCTTACTAGAGATCTCTAAGAAACTAATTACCTTAACTTTACCTATACCTAGCTACAGCAACCTCAATTACAGCAATATTACCTTCGAAAGAAAGCGAAATCAAGGTCGTTCTATACCTCCTCAATAGCCTAGAATAATAGAAGTACCTGAATTATCTCAGCTATAAGGTTTTGGACTACTACTATCTATCCTACCTATAACTTGTTACCCCTAGTTCCCTCCTCGGTCAGAAAGTAGTATTCCGGACGAGTAAGTAATCTTACAACGCCCCAATCTACCCCCTATGGCTACCAGGTTAACAAATCTTGCCAAGTTATACTAGGAAGATATAAGATATAGTATAACTACCTTTAAGGTAATCAACTCCAAATTTAAGATCTTTATAGATACCTATAGGAAGGTTAGTATTAGTAATAAGATAGATATGGTTTCTACTATACCCTTAATACTTAAGGGTAAGGCAAGGGACTACTACTATAAGGATATCCTTGAGAAAAGGTATATAATAATTCATAATACCTTCAAGGCCCTTATAACCTATTTCGAAACTCCTGAAAGGCGCCAGACCCTCCTAATAGAGTAGAGAAATGCTACTCTTCCTTAATAAGTGGAGAGAAACCTAGGGAAGTCTAAACTTAAGTGTCTTAAACTCCTTATTAGCCTCCTAGCTAAACTAAGGAAAGTACTTAGAAAGATAGAAGAAGATATATACGACTACCTCCTCAATATATACGTAAACGTTAGGGAATATCGCTATACTATCTTTAATCCTACCTTAGGATTTGAGCCTCTTTATATATAGCTAAGATTAGCTATTTCAGCAACCACACCAATTGTATACAATATTCGCTTCTAGGAAGACGAAGAGACATAGTTCGCTACTTAACCGGATACGCAAGTCAAGTTGCAAGAGGAATTTCAAGATTCTAATAAGTTTAAGGATAATAATCCTTCTTAGTGGTATACTAATAGGATATATTCTCGCCTACTAAATGGACAATTTCGAGGCCGCGGAAGACCTACAAACCGCTTTATAGGACGAGGACGTTATAGAAACCGTAATAGTAAACTCTCTTTCCGCCCAAGATCAACAAATAAACGCAATAGACCATGTTTTGTTTATAGTAGTAATAAATATTAGTCAGACTACTATATAATTGAAGAGAGGAAAGCTAGTTTCGCTAAATTCAAGGCCTTATAACTATCCTACTTTATAGAAACAAAGGCTATTAAAGCCTATTTGTTAGCAGTTGATTACTATAAAGGTTCTAACTCCCTTGAAGACGACTTTTTACGCTAGGAAGCATTTTCTATCTTTATATAAGAAGATGAATCATTTTATATAGTAGTCCAATAACTCGCTAATAATACTACCGCGTATTTTCTCGACAAAACGTACTATACAAATAACAATACAGCCTCCAAATAAGTCGAAATCTACTAGTTTAATACTCGCTATTTAGACGACACCTTCCAAGGCATCCTGCCTAATATAGGAGTAGTAGGAATTTCGACTACCGGAGAACTATAGTTCCGAGTACTACAAACTTATATACCGATCACTTTAGACTCGGCAATATTAGGCTAGTATAATATTGTCTTTGGTAAGGGTATAGCCTCCTCCCTCGGCATTTCCAAGGTTCCTATACTAATAGGAATTATTAATTTCTATATTATCCCTGCAAACACACCTTTCCTACTATATATCCATGACATAGATAGGCTTAGCGTATATATAGATAATATTAGAAACCTCCTTATCTAAGGATAGAACTCCTTTCCCCTAGTTCGCAAATATGGACACCCTTGGCTGGAATTACCGTTCCAATCAATACTATAAACCGAAGTGTACTACGGATCTGTATATATTACTAATTTATATACGTCAATTATAGTATATACTAGCCAAACCCCTCCTATATCACTACCTTTCCCAATCGGGACGAATCTAGATTCCGAGTATATAATTCCTATCTCTACGGCAACTCTACTTGCATAGCTCCCTACAACCTAATTATTATTCTAATTCTACCAATTATTCTTCTTAGACCTAGACGAGATACAATTAAGGCAACTATATAGAAGATTTGGCTATCCATCTGCTTAGAGACTTATAACAGTTCTATCTAGAGCTAGATTAGGAGATATAGATACTAATATTGTCTAATTAATATCTTCTTTATATAAACACTGCCAGATGAATATAAAGTCTCCCTAGAGATTCAAGTTTTCCCTAAAAGATAACCTTATTTTTAATAGCCAAATTGTTATAGATATTATATCCTTAGATAGGAAACCTGTTTTGCATATTATAGATATAGTAACTGCGTTTCAGGCGGGTCGATTTCTTAGTAGTTATACTGCAGGAGAAGTATAGGATGCTATAAGAAGCAGTTGGATTAATATATACCTTAGCCCTCTAGATATTATTATTATAGATGCAGGTACTAATTTCGCCTCTAGGGAATTCAATAATACTACAAATTCACTTAATATTGAAGTTAAGGAAGTTCTAGTTAAAGTATACCATAGTATTAGTAAGGCAGAGAGATACTATACTATATTAGAACGCGTATATACTATTTTTCGTACAGAAATCCCCTAGGAGAGCTAGGACAAATACTTATAGTTAGCTGTTAAGGCTATTAATGATATAGTAGGTCCTAATAGACTAGTTCCTACTCTCTTTATCTTTAGGGCCTATCCTAAGATCTCTAGTTCATTTCCTCCTAGCCAGACTACTATGCAAAGGGCTACTATAGTAGAGAAGGCTATAAGGGAACTAAGAGAAATATAGGCTAGGGAGCAAGTTTCCTCTACTCTTTCTCAACGAAATAGTCCTATTCCCCTTACTCTATATTCTCTACTAATTGGTAGTTAAGTTCTTGTGTAGAGAGAGAAAAAGGGTTAGAAAGGGCTATATATACTAAAAAAGATTAATAGACATAACTGCACAATCTCTATAAATAATAGAGATGTTGTTTTCAGGTCTACTAGTATCAAACGATTCTAGGAAACACCCGCAAATAATATTACCGCCGCCGTCGATATCAATTCCTTAGATTCTAAAAATGTACTAGATCAAGATATTACTACCTCTGAAAATCTACTAGTATAGAATACTCTAATTTCGATCGATTTATCTATTACAACTCCAAGTACACGTAACGAGACCGTTATTAGCACCGATAGGAGAGTCGTTATTAAGCCTATTTGTACTAGAGTACGTCGTCGCTAACTTGGAGACTACTAAATATTCCAAACTAGCAACTATATAACTAATACTTCTACTAACTAGTAGTTCCTTTTAGCTAAAGAAAAGGCTAGTTACGAATTATACCTCTCTTTACGCCAGCAAATAAAGTTACTAACGAAATATCCGCCCTAGTACCTCTCTACCAAAGAAGAAATTGATGGTCTCCTCCTAAAGCAAGTTATAAGGTTTATTAAGAAACCTATAACTAACTATCGTATATATAGATCTCGTATAGTTTATAAGATCAAAGGCATTAGTACTAATAAATTGCGAGAGAAATCAAGGCTTATTATTCAAGGTTTTAATGATATAGGAAAGGAGTTCATCCTATATTAATCTCCTACTATTTAGAGAGTAAGTCAACGTATTATTCTTGCGATCGCTGCAACCTTACTTACACGCCCTCCTTACTAATAATAAATGTCCGAAAAACTTAAAAGGATATTTTCTCTTTACCTTAGAGATATTTCCCAAGTATATATACAATCTAAGACCCCCCTTAATAGGGTAATATATATTTACCTTCCCAAGGAACTCCAAGGCTAATATCCTCCTGATACTATTATAGAAATTATTTTACCTTTGTATAGTATTCCTAAAGCAGGCCTATACTAGTTTAATACCTACTAGAAGTACTATAAGGTCAACCTTAATATAACTACTTCTATATATAATCCATACCTCCTAGTTATAAAAGGAGAAGATTTCGGTGTTGTTGGAATATAAATAGATAATACCCTTTTTCTCTATAATGAATCCTTCAAATCTAGAGAAGAATAGGAAAGGGTAAAGGCTAATTTTCTAGCTAAACCCATTGAAACCCTTAGTATATAAAAGAAGCTTATTTTCAACGGATATATTCTCTCAATACGAGGCGCAAGTCTAGTTGCCGTGCAGAAAAACTAGGGAGAGAAGCTTTTTCCAATTAATCTTACTATAGGAGACTTTAAGGACTCCTATATTTAGCAACGTGCTAGAGGTATATATATAGCCTCTATTTGTTAACTAGAGGCTATATTCGATCTTTCAGTAGCTGCACAACGTTAGAATCCTGATATTAATAATGTAAAAGTACTGAATAAACGCCTAATCTAGTAGAAGGACAACCTTTCTAGAGGGTTAACCTTTATCCCTCTAGATTTCACTCAAGTCAAGCTATTTATCTTCGTGGATAGTTCCTTCGTAAATAACAAAGACCTTTCTAGTCAAATTGGTTCTCTAATTGTACTAGGTAATGAGACTAAGAAGGATGATTTTACCTTTACTCTTAAGGGTAATATTATTTACTAGTCTTCTACTAAGGCAAAAAGAGTAACTAGATCTGTTCTTGCCTTAGAAATACTGGCTATGTCTGATAGAATAGATAAAGGTTTTGTTATTACTACTTCTATTACCTAGATCCTAAAGCAACTTGATTTTCCTCCTATACCTATTATAGTTTGTACAGATTTATATTCCTTATATAAATGCCTTGTCAAGCTAGGTATAATAAAGGAAAAGCGTCTCATGATTAATATCATGGTACTAAGAGAGTGCTATAAGAACAGGGAGATTCTTAAGGTTAGGTAGATTAATAGTTTGGACAATCTAGCTGATATACTTACTAAAAAGAACCTAAACCTATACCTGACTATATTAGTCTCCGAAAATTAACTCGATATTCGCGTCGAAGGCTGGGTGAAGCGGCTAAGTAAGATTATAGGCTAAAAAGCCTAGTATTCTTACTTGATTTTCCTAGGTTTTGCTGCTAGTAAGCTCTACCTAGAAGGAAGTTCTAGTTTTCAACAACTACTATCTTCAGACTAATTCCTAATAATTAGTACTTTCTTTTAGTTTTTCAGAGACTCTCTAGAGTCATTTTCAGTTATTTTAAGAATAGAGTATTAAGATTGGATTTCCTAAGTATAAAAATATATAAAAACTACTAAAAACTATATCCTAATACTATTTTCTCTAGTAGGACAGCAAATCTCAACTAGAATTAAAAACTAGTAATATATCTAACTAAGTATAGGTTGCAAGTAAGATTGTAAGTCCTACTTTAACGAAAAAGCCTGAATTCTTAATCTAGGTAAAATAGCAATCTTAACTACTTAATATTCTTAGCCTATTCTAGAAGATACATCTCCCTTGAAAGAACCTTTAGAATCTAGTATATAGACCCTAACTATAAAGTCCGTATTAGAATATATACCTTTTTTACTCAACAGACCTTCCCTACCTATAAATCTATAGTTTAGATAGCTACTATTCTACTTTTCTCTAGCTTCAGCTCTACTAGCTACTAGAATAGCTACTTTGTAGACTCGAAATGGCCTACTTCTATTACTAGAATAGTTAGTATAGCATGTAACTGCTCTTACAGATCCTCCAGCCATCTAAGTAAAGATAGCTCCTATATAGTTATTATAGAACCTAGTTATACTACTCTAGAATAGTATAAGTTTACTATCTTCTCCCTAGGAAGTCAAACCTAAGCTATTTATCTATCTAGCTTCTTCTATAGGCCAGTTTGGCGATTCTTCTAGGTCGTAACTAGTATCGACAATATCTAGTATAGATAGAGATAGAAGGTTTCTACCTCTATTACTTCTTACTAAATAGTTAAATACTAGGTACAATTCCCTCATATTTCCTAAGCTCTTAGGTTCCCTATAGAAAAGACCTAGAAGTTGCTGCAAACGAGGTTGCGATCGAATTCCTAATACCTACTCTCGAATTATAAAGATAGTCTAGTTCATATCCATATCATCTTGTCCCATAGAACTATTGGATTTGTCTAGAGTTCTAAGTAGAGATTGTTCATTAGGGATATTAAAGAATTACCTAAATAGAGTACGCAAGTCAGCTTACAATCTTTAGAATAATAAAAATATTAAGGGAATTTGGTCAGGAATTTCTTACTCTTTATTAGTATTAGATCCAGCTACCCTAGATACCCTAGATAATCTCAGATTGCGCTTCTATATTTCTAGATCAGCAATACTAGTGATATAAGCTTGCAAGTAAAGTTACCGGTATCTTAGGAGGCCCTTTAGCAGGAATCTTATCTAGTAAAGACTGAGAGTTGGTTCCTTAAGAGATTTCTTTACTACCTTTTACTATCTATATTTTGTCAGTCTAAGTACTGGAATCTTACTTACGCATAGGGTTAAACTACCTTGAATATATAGAGAGTAAGTTTTCTAGCTAATTAGATTTAGAATAGAGAAGGTTCAATAAATGCTAGAGTTAGTTTGAGTTGAAGAGATTTTCTAAGAGCTAGGAAAGAGAAGAGAAGGAAGTAGATATTAATTGTTTTAAGGATAGTAAATTTAACTATAAAAGATAAAGCTTAAGTACTAAATAGTAGCCTAGCCTAGTCACTTTATAGTAATACCAGCTGGTAATATCTACTAATAGGAAACAGGTTATATAATAAAAGTTATTGACTTAAGCTTCCTATTAGTCTATAGATGCCTAGACTCCGCAATTCAGGCCCTAGTTACCCGTTTAACCACTACTACCCGAGCGTGGGCGTTATTTTAGTAATAGTTACTTCAGAATTTTCGATTTGTACTATGTCAGATCCCAGTTCAATATAGATAGTTTCGGATGGGATTTCGACACTTCTAAGTACTACAAGTTCACCTACGTATACGATTTGCACAGCTTTCGATTCACCTAGATTCCCTACTTTTGATTTTTGGATACTAGATTAGGTTTAGGATATTAGCACTTGAGATTCTAGGAGTTTATATTTGTTTCTTTTCTATATATCTACCTTATAGTCTCTACCTTGTTTTCCTTTTATAAAAGAAGAGTTGCTAGTGTTTGGATAATATTATCCTATATAGTAATATTATATAGATAGGTTGGGTACTACTCTTAGGTTAGGGATACTCCTACCTACTAACTTTACCTAATATAATATAGTAGTCATAGCATAGGGATGGGATATAGTTATAACCTATAAGATCTCTTATAGGTTATTAATTAATTAGAATATACTATACCAACAACCAGTCCTTTCTTTATCTTTTCCTTTATTATCTTATCTTTTCATTGACGTCAATTCACACCTATATACCTAATAGGATCTAGTAGAGATATACCAACAAAAACCTAGGTAGGGTATTAGTAGTTTCATTTATTAAGTAAGATGATGATAGATAGATCCGATAAGTAGGCCGCCCTAGTACTAGGTACTTTTTGAATTAAGGAGTCTCTGAATATTATCGTATTAGTAGGCCGCATTAGAGGCCGTATATTAAGTATCGTATTAGTAGGCTATATTAGAGGCCGTATATCAAGTATCTTATTAGCAGACCGCCCTAGTACTAGGTACTTTTTGAATCAAGGAGTCTCTGAATATTGAAGTAACCTCGACGACTTAGAGACTACTATTACGACTCTAGGGGCCGGACCCGGGTGTCATTATTACCTTTACTACCTAGAGATTTACGTATCGCTCGTGTATTATATTTACTTCCTCAGCTCTTACTATAACTACGGCACCGCATATCTACAATAAGGCCGCCGCGTATCTAGAGTTTCACTTTCTTAGGAGAGACTACTATGCTATATTCCGCCGCGTATCTAGAGTTTTACTTTCTTAGGAGAGACTACTATACTATATTCCGCCGCGTATCTAGAGTTTTACTTTCTTAGGAGAGACTACTATACTATATTCACTTCCTCAGCTTCTACTATAACCGCGGCACCGTATAACCGCGGCACCGTATAACTACGGTGAGATTCCTAGTTCCTCCTCCTTAGAGGTCGACCTATATAGATAACTACGTATCGCCTAGAACTAGTCTAATAAAAAGACGAGTATTCTCTATACCTCCAAGGTATCTAGTTCCTCCTCTAGAGATAAAAAGACGAGTATTCTCTATACCTCTAGAGTTCCTAGTTCCTCCTCCTTAGAGGTCGACCTATATAGACAACTACGTATACCTTAGAAATGGTCCGATAGCTATCCTACCCCAAGCTATTATCAGATAGCGCAGCAAACTATTATTAGATAGCGTATACAGGCCGAGTTGGAAGTGTCTTCTTTATACTTAAGATATACTAGATATTACGATAAAAAGTTCCGTATAGCGGATTCCCGGCGGCGAAATTTCGATAAACCGGACTTAGATAACTCTAGGGGCCAGCCCCGGATATTAAAACGACTAGAACTATCCGCTAAAAATATTATTAAAGACAGTACTAACGTTAATAAGATAAGGAAGAAGATTACGAGATAAGTTCTCGATATATTATATTTTATTCTTTTCGATTATTGTTTTTTAGTTTGTATTTGTATTTATATACTTAATCGTAGTATTTGTATTTCTTATTATATTTATATTAACTATTTGTGTTGACTATTATCTATAATATTATAGGGAGCTATATTAATACTATTAATAGGCTATGTTGATACTATTAACAGGCTGTATTGATACTGTTAATAGGCTAGGACTAGAAACATAGTAAGGATATCTACTTAAGTAGGAGGATTCTTCTTCTCTTTTACTCTTTATATCTTTCTTTTCATCTTTCTTTTCCTACAACCTCAACTACAAATACGAACGAAACCAAAACTATATAAATACGAGCTACCCAAGGTACTTATTATAGGACCCAAACTTCGAAGCTAGAAGGACGATAGCGGCGGACCTAATAAGTCTATAACGAGCGACTCCGAATCTATACTAGTCAACAATAATACCGCTCTTATAATTACGAGTAGAGTGAACACTACGAACAAAGATAATGCGGTAAGCTTTCTACAATCGGAATAGTTCAAGTCGATTAAGTAGAGCGCCGAGAAATGGAGTTAAGTACTAGATATTATAGAACTAGGAGAGCGTATTACTTATCTTAATAGTATTCGTTAGGAGATTAAACATCGATCGAATTAAAATAAGATAGTCTCGATACTCTTTATTAACTATCTAAAATAGAGTAAGGACGACGAGTACAAACTACTTGTCTTAACCGCTAGGTCCGTTATAGAAGTACTCGAAACCGATTTATCTATTATTAACAAATACGCGACCTAAGGCGTGAAAACCCGAAATTAGGTAAGGGCTGCGTGCTAGGATATTCGCGGCTTGACGCGAGCAGATAATATCGAGGGAGTAGGCAAATATTTCGTCAAATAGGATAGCGGAATCCTTAGTAGTCTCCTTAATAATAAGTAGTCTCCCCTCTTTGTTAATAGGAGGGACAGTATAATACTATAGACCGCTAAGTTCTAACTTAGCCGAAACTTACTTATTAGACTTCGAATATACCTTAAGCTAGTCATCGAGCTTCCAATTTAAACCGTACTTAAGATACTTAGCGCTATAATCTACTATCGCCTATTAATAATCGCACGATCCCGAAACTTATTGAGACTATAATAGTCTAATATAGTAGGTCTAGTCGACATTATTAGTATCGAGAAGGGCGAAGAGATTAAGCGAGTAGTTTACGATAAGTATTCTAAGGACGTTAACTAGGATAACTTTAGTAGAGTCTATTATCCTAGGTATCTATTACCGATTACTACAACCCAACTTCAGCAGTATCTTGCACGTACGAAGGAGATCGGTTGGTATAATAACGATCCTTTCCGCGAATATTCTCAAGCAACCTCCGGTACAAGTTAATAGTTATTAGATCTAGCGCATTCATCTCCCTCGTCTAACGTAGGATTGGCTTACGGTATACTACTCAATATCCTCAAAGAAGTGATGAAGGAACTCGACTAATAGAATAAGGAAGAGTTTGGAGAAGATAATAATAAGTCTCGTATTACTCGATCTAAAGGTAAGAGTAGGCAAAAGTCTCCTAAGGAGTATAATAAAGATAATACAGTTATAGATAAAGAGGAGGACTTTAAAGATACTAAGCTTACTAAAGATACTTATACTTGTAGTACTGCGGCTAATAAGGTTCGTCTAAGTATCCTTTTAAAGAAATCTACGGTTGGTTAGACACGTATTAGCGATATTGGATATATAGACCTCGGTAAGAAGGTTAAGAAGGTAACAATCAAGCGTACAACACTAGATAACTTTTGGAAGTTCGTAAAAATAGTTGTTACAGTTAAAGACGAGATATGCTAGAACCATTTGCGATATATAATAGGCTAGGCGGTACTTTAGACACGAAATAGTAAGATATTAGTTCTTACTAATCGGCTAGTGGAATAGGTAACCTATACGAATCTAGCTACGTTTATAACTTCACGCGACAAGTTTAAGTAGTTCCGTATAGGTAACCGCCCGTCCGTTTATTCTAACTATATTAGTATCTACGCTTATAAACTAATTAATATTAATGTTTTCGAGAAGAATACTATAAGTCCTAAGGAGTACGAAACCTTTCGTAATTATATCTAGATAAAGAGCGATCTTGAAGACTAGGACTACGATAGTAGCGTCCTAAACGAGACCACTTTTAAGTACTAGACGAAGGAGGAAGCTTTATTTAATAAGAAGATTAATAGTATTAAGTACTTTAAGAACGTTCCCGACGACTTATAATAGACGGGTTAGTTCTAGACTATTAAGGATATCGCTAAGATCGAGTCAGCATACTATATTTAGTATTTGCGCAAGGTTAATAGGAAGAACAATCTAGGATGGAACCGAACTATATACTATAGTATTACCCAGCAGGCAATGCGCTAATCCATTGGATACTAGGCTCGATATATTGCGCTTCGTCTAGATCGTCGATTCTAGCTAATCTCTTACCCTTACTACGCCAAGACGACTAGAAAAGGTAATAATATTATATTCCGTTATATCGATATCAATATCAAGGATGCCATCGAATCAAATAAAGGTACGAACTAGATTTAAGGTAGTCTAACTATATTTGGAGAGACTAAGAATAACTATACCTAGTACGTTCCGACAATGCATAAGATGGACAATATAGTTATATAGTAGGATATAAACAAGCTCCGCGGTATTCCTCTTAGTAATAGTTATATTGCGAAGATCCTTCCAAAGATATAGAATAGTAATTATGTAAAGCGATTTAGAGTAGACTTTCAGCATTAGATCGCAGCCGACTATACTATCCGTATTACCTATCCGTTAAACTTCTATGGATTAGTAGGAAAGGCAGATAGTATTCGTTTGACTATATTGCCCTAGTACTACGGTATTAAGGTAGATTATACGTTACTTAAGATTCCTAAAGGCGGTATCTAGGAGGAGCTTGCTAAGGCGTATCGCGATCTCTAGGTTGGACCTATATCTCCGTCTAGTTACTCCGTCAACTATAGCAAGTTGCTATATCCTTTTCCTTCGCATATTATACTATATTTAGTCGAGCTAATCGTATAAGTACTAATTAGTCGTCTCCGATAGGATAACTACGATATTATTAAGCAAGTTGAGAAAGTCGTTAAGGATAATTACTATTTCAAGAATATTATTAATAGATAGGAGACCGAACTTACGAACTTGATTACTAATAAGTTTACCGTATTTATTAAGTAGGAGATGTATTACTTTGGTAAGGCGAGTTTCTTTATATATCGCTTCCGCGAAGGCGGACTAATTGCGAAACTAGATTAGTACTTTATAACAGAACAGAATAAGCGCGATCTCGAGGATATACTCGAGGATAAGGATAGCGATAGTAATAATAGAGTAGAAGGTTAGGACAATAGTAAAGGTCCACCTACTACGGTGGCCGCTAGGAAGGTTAATACTTTTTCTTTTATTAGTAGCGATAACTAGTCTTATTGTATTAAGGGACGATATAACTATAAAAGGGGGGTAAGAATATAGTAGGGACATGCTGTTATAGGGCTAGCATATAAGGGACGGACTTAGTATCTATCTAATATTCAAGAACCAACTAATAATACATATTCATACTACCTTTTATACTATAGTCTTTTGAGCAGTATATTTGAGACCTTTTATCTTATCTTTATCTACATGTTTACTTCTATCTAATCTTACCTCTACTCTATCATTCCATCTAACCATGAGATCCTATTGACGGCGGATAATAATATCTAGCCTTTACCTCACCGACGCTCTTCCTACTACACCGTTTATAAGATCCTTTCAGGGCGGATAGGCTAGACGATTTCGACAATATTAGTAGTTAGGTCGATATATATAGGCAGTAGAATTCAAATATATATATTACGCCAGAGTTGACACGTCTTATACGCCGTAAGTACGTAGTGCGGTAGATTTCCCGAATAGAGTAACGTTAGAGTTCGACTTACCCTTATTACCGAGGAGTCAACGCCCCTATTACCGAGGAATCAACGTTAGTTCTCCGGATTATTATAGCCTACTTGTGAATAGACAACCTATCCGATCGTCGCTACAAAATAGACGCGTGATAATAATATAGATATACGTCTATTATATATCGACAACGATAGAGAAGAGTGGACAGTATTAAGTATATATATTATAGGTTATCGCCGTCCCCCCCTCCCTCCTTTTCTAAGCGAAAATACTATAGTCGGAACTCGGAGCGTATATAAACACATAAAGAGCTTAGATCTATACTAAAACATTATAAGAAGTTACTAGTATAATACCTAGTTCGTAATAGAAGAAAGTATAATATTGCGATTTATTATTTGTCTATATTATAATCGATCTTAGACAGCTTAGGTAGCTGCGATATTACTCGATTAATTGATTTCTTATAGCTATTTATCTCTCGAAGCGAATAAACTATCGTTCGTAGGTACCCTAATATCGTCGATACCGCAAAACTATTTGGTCTACTATTAAGATCTCTCCCTACCCCGTAAACCTATATATATATGTTTGATACGTATTTACTATATAGAAAGCGAGTTCACGGGAA
Source organism: Venturia aucupariae (assembly GCA_003693225.1). NCBI lineage: Eukaryota > Fungi > Ascomycota > Dothideomycetes > Venturiales > Venturiaceae > Venturia > Venturia aucupariae. The sequence continues at coordinate 15,471 of QWZN01000071.1, forward strand.
AACGAAGATATAGAGTATTAAGGTCTCGAATACATGCTCGAGATCCTCGATTTCTATTACCGGCCGAGTAGTACCCTTGACGGTAGGGTAGGAGTTAAGGTAGAAATCAAACTCGAAAGGATTAGTATATCTAGCTTCGACTAACTAATTTCGACGGGTACCTCTATACCCTTCCGGACGCTTCCCTCTATTTTCTTACGCTCTACTTAATTGAATTCGAGCCTCTTTATTCGATTCCTCTAATTTAGACTTAGTAGGTCTCTTTTATCTTCGAGTATTAAACTAACTTAGAATCGATAGACTAAATATAACGGCCGGGTCTCTCAATATAACGCGTGACTCTAGATCTAATAATATAATAAATACTAACTAATCGCCGTACTATCGCCTATATAATCATTTTCAACTCAACTCAATTTTTACCTTACTACTAATATATATATATATTATTCCAAGTAATAATAACTAGAGACGCGAGTCTCTCCCTTCTACTAGCTTGGTAGTACGTTGGCAATACGCAACTAGTACTAGAGCAATTTAACTAACGTCTATAGTAGTATTACCGTATCCTTAATATAAACCTAGATAGTAAATATTTATACTACGATAACTAGGTAGTAAGTATAGCATCTACGCGGTAAGAGAGGCAACCGTACTAACTCCGATAGTCGTTCTAAGCCCCGCTAGTAATACTCGGGAGGCTACTTACTTACTACCGCGTTGAGATAACCTACGCGTATTCTAAGGTTAGTACTTAATTCGCCTACTATACTTAGATTAACTAATACTGTCTTTAGTATAGCTTCGCTACTCCCTAACCTACCTCCTACTCCCCCAACTATCGCGACTATAGTTACCAACCTCCCTATCCTATAGACCTTCGTCTAGAGCGGTTAGAACGTATATAATAAGCCACGTCGGATAATCGCGAAGGAGTACCGTATCGATATACTTGAAAACTATATCTTCGCGATTATACCGGGTAACTATATTTCCGACCTCCTCGGAGTTATCGCGGGTAAATAGGAGTTAAGTAAAGAGTTAGTTACTAGTTTAGTTACGTTAGGAGGATACCTAGGAAATGTATACGAACCTAGTAATAGCTCCGTTAGCTACTAGCTTGTCTACGATCCTAACGAAGGACCCGCGATCTAGGTTAAGGTTAATATTAATACTAGGACCTATTATAATACCCCCCTTCAAACCGTATCCTTATATATCGATAGCGAGAATATCCGTTTGGTCCTAGTCTAAGAATAAGCGACGGACTTTAAGGTCGGACCTTACTATCGAATTTATTCTACTCGCGACGTCTTTGTCCGCGAAATCGATATAAAATAGGTTTATTCTACCAACGCAAGTTTGCTACTATTACTAGCGGATATTATAGACAAAATTTTCTATCGCTAAGTAGATTTAATCGTTACCGACTATAAGGTATTCTATATTATCATCCCCGTCTTTCTCGACGAGACCGGTTCCAACCCTAATATACGCGGTATAGCCCTATTTACCGACCAAGTATATAATACTGCCAAGTAGAACGACAATATTAGGAAATTGCGTAAGGTATACGATCCTCCAAAGGATTCAAATACGTATAACGGTATACGTATATTTACCGCCTATATTCTTATATTCGGTTTATAGGTATCGAGGCTACTTCTAAAGTTGGTCCGGGATATAGATAATCCTATCAAAGGATAGTAGGAGCTATACGAGGAGCGGAGGGGTCCTAACGGCAAGGAAGTATTATAGGCTTTCGCTAAACCCTTTACTACTCGTAGCTAACAAGCTATCCCTCACGACGAGCTTAATATAGTAGTACGAGAGCGAGTTAAGGAGAGAGTAGTAGTATACCCTATACGAGATAACTACCTAGTTAATATCTTCGGCTTAGCTAAAGTAGAACGATATGCTATTATAAAGGAACCTATCGGTAAGTTGTATAAAATAGAAGGCTTTGTCTACGAGGTCTAGGGTACCGAGAATAATATTTTCGTCGTTAACTACTTCGACAATAAGAGTAGGACGCCGGGCGAATAGCTAATTACCTACCGGGTAGGAATATAGCTGCATATTAAACTATTAGGAGGAGAGATAGAGCTGTATAGTCCGGATACTAAGTAGAGGGCTATAGTAACCGCTAACGTCCTAGGAGTGAGCGAGCCCTATCGCGTCTCCCTTAAGATTATAAGAGGCGTAGAATATACTTATACTACTATCGATAGTAGCAAAGTCGGTCCTAAAACTCCCGTGTATAGCGAGCTGCAATTCGACGGAGATATAATATCTACTAAGGAGTAGCTATCCTTCGAAGAGATACGCGAGCGAGTTAATTATAGTACTATAAAGCCTTCTAAGTTCTAGGTCTAACGCGTTTAGGACCTCGGCTATATAGATAACGTACTAGGCAGGATTTTAGAGCTCGGTCAGGTATATAACAAGCTAGAATACGAGGACTACGACCGTACCAAGCGTATCGTTCAAATCTTTACGATAAATAACTTGACTTATAGTGAGTCGTTAGATCTATACGGCCCTCTCCTTAAGCAAAACCCAGCCTATATAGTCGAAAACGTAATCGAATATATCAGGGATGAACTCTCTATAGAGTAAGCCGTTTTTATCGATATAGTCCGTAGTATACGGAATAAATACGTAGTAATCGCAGGTCCTACTAGTACCGGTAAGACTTCTACCGCTACTTAATTACTCGCGCTATTCTTCGACTTATATAAGGTAAACGATCCACTTATAGGCGTCGTTATAGCTCCTACCTACGCATGCGCGGATCGACTATTGGAAGAGATTAAAAAGGTAATTAAAGTAGTATACTAACGTAGTAAGCTAGATCTAGCTATAATACTAGTTATCCGTATATACTCGGCGGCAAGCGAGAAGAAGACGATGCGCCGCTAGATAGATAGGAATCGAGTAGATAGGTCTATTCGGCTAATCGATAATTTTAAGATTAATACCAATATAAGCTTCGCTACTACTAATATATAGATTTTGGGTTTCCTCCGCCGTCAAAAGTTCGGAAACCGAAAGCAAGGTTTAGACTCCAAGTTATTAGGCTATCGCGCACTTAAGCGCATCGGCTAGGTTGACTAGGATATTAGATTAGATAGTAAGTCGCTATATAAGTACCTAGATACCGCTAATAAGTATACTACTATTCTTTAACGCTTGGAGAACTACTAGGACGGCGCGGACTTTAGCGAAGAATAGGACTAGTTCACGGCCGAGATAGTAGAAGTATTCTAGGACGTTCTCAGCTACTACGCGTGCATAGTAACTACGGTAAACTCGGCGCTTTAATAGATCGTTATCGACAATCTTAAACTAGCGTGGTAATTGACAGACGAGTCGAGTAGGGTCCCCGATTTCGATATACTAGCTAATACGGCGGCCGTTAACCTAAAAGGAGGAGGATATAACCTAGTCTATATACTCGTCGCCGACCTAATATAGATTACTCCTATTATCGCGGTAATAGATTAAAAGGATATAACTAATTTTCCCTTCCAACAAATCGCTTTAACTCCTACGGCTACTAGGGCGATCGTAACAGGCCATACGATCTTACTATTAGAAACCACTTATAGATTCTACTCCTAGATCGGAAACGAGTTGCTTAAGACAATAATACCGTATCCGAGTACGTTCAAGATCAAAGTAAGTATATATAAGGAAATAGAGGATATCGCCGTCGTTGTTATAGATATAATCGGTATAGAGTATCTAGGTCTTTGGATAGATATACTAGACTAAGTATATTACAACTCCACCCGATCCAAAGGTAATCTTTCAAATATCAAGGCTATATTTAGTATCGTTATAGATTATATAGTTGGCAAAGAGCTGCCTCTAGAATAGTTCAAGCTGATTATACCCTACTCGCTCTAGATACGAGAGTATGACGACCAAGTCGACAATCTAGTAAAGTTCCTAGTCCGAGTAGATAGTAATCGTAGTATAAGGTCGACGATAGGTATACCCGTAGAAGTAGACGTCGCCGGAATAGCTATAGGAATATCTACCCATTTCTAGCCTAGTATAGTAGATAGCGTTTAAGGAGACTAGGCGTCCGTTATCGTTATCGACCTTATAGCTAATAAAGCTCTCGGATTCCTAGAGTTCTTAATACGAGTCTAGACTATCCTAACTAGAGGCAAGTCCTTTATTATTATAATTAGTAATACTATTAGTATAGCTAAGCACGAGGAAGCTCGACAGCGTATTAGTAAGATTAGACGCGATTCCTAGATCAAGAAGGTACGAGGAGTCTTCTAGAAACACGGCCTTATCCGTAAATACGTCGATAACAATCCAATCATCTCTACGTTAGTAGATAATCGATATTCTAGCCGCCGAGAGAAACTTATACCCGCTATTCGCGAAGTATATAAAGGAGATAATAACTTCGTCAAAGAGTTTATATAGCGAGATAAAGAGAAGGACTACTACGTAGAAGAGGACGATAAGGACTCTATATCGGATAGAGAGTCTAGCGAAGGTAACGATAGCTCTAGCGACGATACTAAGTATTAAGGTAACTATTCCGACCCTCCCTATAGTAGCGTAGAGGATAAGGACTCTACGTCGGATAGACGGTCTAGCGAAGGTAACTATAGCTCTAGCGACGTTTATAAGTATCAAGGTAACTATTCCGACTCTTCCTATAATAGCGCGGAAGTTAATATAGCCGATACCGATTTGTCTTCAACCGAAACAATTAAATATACCGTTATATATATTAGCGTTAGATACGTTGGATATTTGGCGAAATACAAAGCCGCGCCCAGCTTAGCGTAACTCGAGCCGAGTTATAATAACGACGTAGAACTAGAATAGGTAATAAGGTAGAGGACCTACGGACCGGAGATAGTAAGGGCCGCGCTCGACCGAGCCGCGATCCACGAAACCGTTATATATAAATAGGCTCCTAAACCTACATTCTATACCGATTTTACTAACCCGAGATCTACTTATATATTTCCTAATAACGGTAACTACAAAGGTAAGGGAGTAATACGTAATACCTTTAAAAAGGAGAAGAGTATATCCCGTTATAGCTAAGTAGTAGATATTAAAGATAAGGACGAGGACGGTAATATCTTAGCGTGAGTTAATCTTACGAATATAAAAGAATACGAAGAGATGCGAAGGAATACGAGAGGGTAGGATAGAATACGAGTAAGTACGAGTAAGTATTTATCTATAAGATAAGGACGTTTAGGGAAGGGTATAGGGATAGATAAGTATTAATTATACTAGGTAATTATAGCCGGTAGATATTTAATAGATCTATAAAACCTATTCTTAATATCGTATAACTATCTCCTCTGCTTCTATAAGCCTCTTAAACTCTAAAACTCGTCGCCTTACTATAAATAGATACCCTAGTTTACCGCCTAATCGCTACCATTCTACTATAGTAATAGAGCCAAACTAATTCCTCTAACATAGTTAGTCTAGTTCCCAAACCTCCTCCGTCAAGTCGTCTACAAACTATTACGCGATAAAGATAGGATAGCGATAGTAGGAGATAGCTAAGATAGCCCTAGAGTAGTAGGTACTTTCTCGTATACTATAAACTACGTAGTAAGCGTTACCTAGGGCTGATTTTTTATCCTTTTGACACGGATAGCACGTAATAGTTTGAATATATTATTAAGGCCCTTACCGGCTTCGCCAATCCCTATAGGATCGCCAATTCTTTCAGTGCTACCCTCGTGTAATACTAGGGCCTTAAGGCCCTAAAGTCGGTATCGCTTACTCTATAGAGCGCGCAATTCAGCTACCGTGCGCTACTCGTCTAGGACCGCTAGAGTAAGGTCTTCCTTACCCCAATTAGTCTTTATAGGTACCCCGAGTAATTGAGTAACCCTAGCGGTACTATTCTTATTTATATACCTAATAAATACCTTATAGGTTATATTAAACCTCAAAGCTAGCTCCTCCTCCACCTTAGATTCCCCTAAGGACGACTCGGTAGTCTTATCGTAAAAATCGTTATTATATTATAGTGGAGGACCGGACGTTAAACGCGGTATAATAGTCTCTTAGGATAGGGTAGAAGGAGGAGGCTTATTACCCTCTCTCTCTCTATTACCCTCTCTCTCTCTATTACCCTCTCTCTCTCTATTACCCCCTCTCTCTCTATTACCCTCAACGCGCTACTCTACGTAGCCGTAATCTAATCTCCGTATTACTCTAGGTAAGTAACTATCTACACGAGACTGAGGCTGTTCTAATACCCTAGTTACTATATAAGTTACCCTTTTACCTCGTCTTAATTCGCTAGCAATCCTTATACGATAGTCCTCTCTCAGCTATCTATAGTAGATACCCTTACTATCTAAAAGCGCAACCCTAGTATATATCCTGCGCCGATACGCCCGTTTATCGGTTATACGATAGATAGCTAGTTCGTACGTCTCTCTACAAGAGAAATAGCGTAAGGGGACGAAGTTATAAGTAGTAACTAAACCGTTAGTAATATATATAGGATACCGATTTGGGTAATATATATACAATTTAATATATACGAGACCTTTGAGCGGAAGATTAGGCTATTTTTAGAGAGTTTTAGGGGGTTAAGGCAGCTTACTTATAAGTATATCTACGTATTTAAAAGACGAGATAAAGTCTTCGGCTTTATTACGGCTATTACTAATATACGATTACGAGGGCTTAAACGCTTAGACCTTCGAAGACAGGGCAGATATTTCCGGAGTCGCGATAATAGATAAAACGACAGTCTTATAATACTACCAAATTATAAAGAATATTTGTATATACCTACTACGGTAATAGCTTTAGACTTCCGGGATAGCTACGACGATATATACAATTGTATATATTCGCGACTTATTATAGATACGGTAGATCCTATCGAAAGGTATTATCGCGTAGGCTCCGTATATAGTTACTAAGTCAACCGAACGAAGAGAGGGAACGATTAGGGGTAGATACTAATATCGATCGAGGGGTTGATACGGAATATATAGAGCTAGAGGAAGGTAGATTAGCGATAGGGGAAACGGAAGAGGGGGTTTAGGACGAAGTAAATTAAAGGAGAGAGGAGGTAACTCGGAGAGGGGAGGGAAGTACTTAAGAGTAAGAAAGGATAGTAGATACTATAACTATTATATATTTAGGAGGACTCTCTTCCGGCTCTAATATTATTACGACGAAATTCTATATAGTAACGACGGGGAGATAAGCGGGTTGGAGCAAAGAACGTCTAATATAGGTAGTAGGAGATCGCCCCCCCTAGTAAAGTCGAACTAACGGACTCTATAGCGATATAATACTTAAAACTACCGGTGCGAACCCTTTCTCCACGTAATTCGGACTCGCGTTTGCGAAATAGCTAGTAAGGTATAGGAGTACAAAATCGGACGTGAACTGTATATTTAATAATCTATACCTCAAGCTATTAGGAGACCTCTTGCGAAGCGACTTTAAAAACGTAGACTAGTAGTATAAAGGACTTTCTAACCTTCTAAGTAGTTAATAGGGTAGGAAACGGATATATACGGATACGTCTATTATTAACGCGAAAGGTATAGGCATCGACTTCGAAGAGTAGGGGGCGTTCGACCGGGAAGAGTTAAGGTTAGGTAGAGGAATATTATATAAGAGAAGTATTATAGAATACCTACGTTTTATTATAGTATTTAAGCCGTATAAGGACTACATGATATATAAGCTAGTACGAAAATAGAATAAGTAGTACAAACGGGTATATACCGATCTATATACGGCTAACTAGTAGTAGGAAACTCAGGATCAACTTCTAGAAGGGGCGACTATTATACCGTTAATTATACAAAGTAATACGATATAATTAACGTATTACTAAGGGGATCGAAAGGCATAGCCGGTATATATATTGATTGGGAATCTACCGAGTAAAATCCGATATTCTAGGGGACTAAGCCACGTTCTACTTAGATTATTTAATATAGAATCCGATCTAGCGGATTGGTACGAGGCAATAGTAGGTCTTACCGAAGGTGAGTAGTTTAGTCACGGCTAGTCTAATAGTAGACTGATATAGATTATAGAATTACTAGACGTCTTGAGGAACGGAATAGAGATCCTATACTCTAATAATAGGGTTAGGAACTACTACCCTATTATTTCAATAATAAATTTGGACTACCTAGAGCAATACACGGCTACTAGCGTCAAATACGGCTAGGTATATCCAATATACACGGTGCCCGCGGAAGCGAGGGATCGATTATTTACTAATAGAGATACCTCGAAATCTAGCGGCCCTCCTTAGCTAAAGAGGATATATCAAAGTATAAAAAATAGTATCCGACTCGCGATAGACAAGGCTATCCTTAAAGCTTCTAACGAGTAGGTGAACCCGCATAGGAGTTTCGCCTAGGACTACTATTTATTTAATATACACGAGTTGATAGTAGTAGATTTACTATACTAGGTATTCCAAGGCCTAGTAAAACGGATAGTATTAAAGGTGAATCTAGAACTAGAGGAGAGTAGAGTAGATATCGTAGGCCTTTACGGCGAGAGAAAGAGTACGGTAACGTAGTTTAATAAAGCGTTCAAAGACTACAACCCCTTCTTCGATTTAAAGTTGTTTAATAGATTAGGCCCGATTAAGATAAAGTAATAGTTAGGGGACGAATCGAAGACTATAGTACGACTGCTAATTCCCGTACTAGTACTACTATTAGAAAAGACAAATCCTTAGTTACTACGCTAGTGCAAAGCTATAGCTAATCTAACGATTATATTATCGTACCGTAGTATAGACGAAGATATACTAGGCTATATCGAGGTAGCTCTAATAGTAATAGACGAACTTAAAGATTCGTTTAGCCTTCAAACGAGGAAGAACTAGCGGTTCCCTAAATAGTATACTCTTACGTACTACGTAGAGCAAATTCAACGTTTCGGGGCGCCTATAACATATTCTACTAAATATAGGGAGGGATAGTATAGGATAGACCTAAAGATATTTGTCGACCGGACTAATAAACGTGAGACTTTACTATCCTAGCTAATAGTATATAACTATAGGGACTTCTAGATTAGATGCGATAACCTAATAACGGAATAGAAGGGGGAATTGGCGGTAAAAATAATATACGGAGGCGAACGGGACGACGTAATAGTTAACGAGGATACTAGAGAGCCTATAAGCTTTACTAGACCGAAATTAATTAATAAATAGCTCGACGCGCTCGCTAGATAGAATAATAATAAGTACCCTCGTTTTAGAATAGTAAGGAATAGTACTAAATAGATTAAACTTACTACCCTCGCGAAGGTTATCGATATAGCCGGGCTAATAGATATCGTAGGTTCTTTCGTCGCGGACGAGAGGAGGAAGATTACTAGAGACGAGAATAGAGAGAGACGATATAATCTACTCTCCGAGGCTCGCTCGATTAACCTAAGACGACTATTAATATAGATTCACCCTAGTATTAACGTACCGAGGTTGAAGGGGAAGGACCTAGAAAATACGACTAAAGTCGATATAGATAGGGTAAGATATATACCGAACTAGTAAAATCGAAGAGCCTAGAGGAGGGACTTTATACTCCTAAAGGAGACGGCGATCTCGAAGAAGAGGAGTATAAATAATAGTAATAGTATCGATATACTATATAGGGGCGAGGAGTCGAGCGATATAAAAGGGCTACGGGTTGGGCAGCTACTACTAATCCTAACGGTAAGAGACGAGGAGAGTATTAACGAGAACGGGTTACCGTATAAGTATAGAGGTATTGTCGTAACGATTCTCAACCCAAAGCTAGGGGGCCGTAATAATAAGGGATCTAGTAACCGCCGAGCCGGACCTAGGGACTTTTATAGTCTTATTAAACTACTACCTAAACCCTCCTCTACGTCAACGAGGCCGAATCGATTGTAATCGGATATAATATATAGTATGGATTATATTATTAGGGGGGTTCACGTTATAGCCGGCAAGGTACCCTAGGGGAAGGGGGGAGGAGGAGGATATACGAACGTCCTATACCTAAATTCTTATACTTCGTAGGAGGACTTCAACGCTATTTACTAGGACGACTTCGAGGAGGAACCCGTAGATACGATCCGAAGGTTCAAAGAAGTATAGGATAGCGACTAGAGACCTCCGAAGAATATAAGGGCGGTAAAGGCCGGTAAGGCGAGGGTAACGAGGATAGAGAACAAGGGTAAAAGGCTGTTAGTAATAGCTTGGTTAGTAGAGGTAGCAGCAACTAAAGCGTTAGCGGAAGCTGTCGAGGGTAGCGAAAACAAGGATATAATAGATAGGGAAGACGGGGACGAGTGGTCTCTATTAAAGGAGGAAGATTAGGGCGCGTAGGAGGAGTAGGGTAAAAGAATAGGGATAATAAGAAGAGGATAGAGGGGGTGTAGTAGTAGTAGGATAAGGTAAGTAAGGATTAGTTATATTAGTTTAGTATTTATATTACGGGATAAGCCTTATATCTTCGAACGCGGAGGTAACCCGTATTCAAATACGGTCGGATATACTAGTAGAGAGTACTATTAAGGGGGTCACGTGACGAGGAGTTATTAATATAATACTACTATATATACCTAACGTATTTATTCTCCCTTACTTTACTATCAATACAACTGTATCGCGAGACTATTACTAATCAAATATCGAATAATTTACTACTACTAACCAACGAATAGTAATAGCGAGCCTTCCTAGCCGTGACGGTATAACGGTAAATATAAGTCGATCTTAACGACGTTAATAGTAGGATTACTAACGGATCGTTAGTAGCTCCCGATTATCGGGTACGAACCTTTACTATACGGTATTCGTATCCCCGTATACTTTGATTACGGTTTATAGATAGGATTACTTACTCGCGAGGACTTCGATAAATAGTTTATAAAGTACGGACCAATTTACAACGGTAAGGGATTTGGCGGTGAAATCGAAAACGTCCCTCCTACTACGACTTTAAAATCTCCCGTTAATACTACGTATACGGGGTAGGTTTATAAACACGAAGATCGATTGAGGATAGGAGACTTTTATACTAATAGTAAGGGTATCTATATCTACGTCGGCGATATCGTATTCGAGGGTTAAATTACTTACTACTTCGTACTTCCTATATTATAGAAGGAGGGGGAAATTATCCTACCCTTAATTGCGAGAGTTATACGCGACCGGCGTATAGACGCGGAGACGGATACGAAAGTAGATAATAAAGGTTCGACTAACCTGGATATACTAGACGCGGAGACGAATATAATAGTAGATAATAAAGGTTCGACTAACCTAGATATACTAATATACGGAGTTGATATATAGAACCCTAACGCTAAGGGGGTCGAATTATTCTTAAGCTAGCGGAGTAGTAGCTCTTCCAAACCCAAGTCGCTATTATTATAGAATACCGGAATCAATACGACCCTAGTATCCTAGGTCAAGGTAGAGGAATAGCCGTCTCTAGTAGTATCTACCTACGGTAGTACTAGTTTAATAGATAGTTCCGTAGTAATAGAGGAGGACTATATATACAATGCCTACGGCAGTACTAGTTCGATAGACGGTTCCGTAGTAACCGACGAGGACTATATATATAATAGTATCCTACACGGCGAACTTTACGCCGATTAGATTAAGTAGTTGGTAGATTTGAGCAACTAGGACGATATTGGAGTAGAGGGTAGTAACGGTATTAAATAGGGTAGGCGCAAGAACGATAAGGTCAATATCGACCTTGCGGAGTAGGTTTCCGGCGGTAATATATAGGGATACCTCGATAGTATCGAACGTACTAAGAGGCTAGATATAAACTCTCCTAGCCTAGAACTTCAAGATACTTAGTTTACTACTAATCGCGGTGAGATAGCCGAGCTACTCTATATTGGTATCGAATACGTAGACGATATACTTCGTTGCCAACCCGACGGTAGAGTATATAAAACGGTAGGCTAGGGTCTAATATAATTCTATAAGCGTCTAATATAGGAGCAAGATCGCGAGTACTACCTAAATAGCGACCCTTACCTATATTACTAATAGTCTATAAGGTCCGTTATCATTACGAAGTGGTCGGACGTCGGGGTTAGGGATATATAGACTCCGGTAGGAGGTAGGCTAGTAGAGAAGAAGGTGGAGGAGGCATTTCTCTAGCTATACGAAGTAATTAAGATACGTAAGTATTTCAATACCTCTACGGAGACCAATAGCTAACTTTAGTAGTAATGTTCGCGGTAAAAAAGGACCCGAGGTATAGGTACTTCATATTCTACGAGGTACGAGATATTAAGCGTGTATACTAGCGGGCGGACGATCTAAAGAATACGTTAGACGGTCTAGAGGGGGTCTAACGGTATACGCGTAAAGGACAGAATTAATTAGGGGTTAGCCAAGATATATAGATAAGGATTATACGTATAGGATTGCCTAGGGGAGGTATAGTAATCGAAGGATTAAGGTGAAAAAGACGACAAAATAAGCCGCTTATAAATGCGTACGAGTATAATAGATATATCTATCTATACTCGGGTTTTACTATAAGTAACTATAATCAAATAGAGCTAGTCAAAAATATATCGTTTAGGGACATGAATAACTTTATTCTAGTAGTAATTTTTTCTATTCTGCTATTAGGGACGGTAATAATCTACGAATAGCGGGGGGCGTCCTCTAACTACGGGCGGATATATAGTATACGATAAAGAGACAGCGCAACTACAGTATATAGTAATATAGTAAGGTTTAACTCGGAATACGCAAAGATAAAATGAGGAGATCAAGGTTGTAGGTAGTTAGTTTACGTAATAGCGAGAGAAAGCTATAAAGTAGGCGCGGATAGGGCGCCTTAAAGAAGTAGTATTCCTACGATTACTATAGCTCCTAGATTATTCCTAGTACTCCTAGTTTATTCCCAGTACTCCTAGATTATTTCTAGTATTCCTAGTTTATTCCTAGATTATTCCTACTATTCCTACTATTCCTACTACTCCTAGATTATTCCTAGATTATTCCTAGATCATTCCTAGCGCACTTTTCCCGACGTAGCGGAATCCGCCTATATTTATACGGAACCCGACTACCCCTCTAATCTTAGTATCCGTTATTACTTTTATAGCGCTACGTATTCGTCGTAAAGCGTTATCGACTAGATAGAGTCCGAGTCTCCTCGTTAGGTTATTACTTATTATAGCGTAGTACTCGTAGCCTTTATCGATTAGGGTAAATATAGGAGAAGTTATATTATTATTTAGATAAACGTCTATAAATATACTCCTCCCGTTTATTCTTACCCGGTATAATTGCTAGCCCTACTAGAGTACTCTCTTAGCTCCCTTATCCTAATTATAATAGGGAGCTATACTTCTCCCGTCTCTTCCGGCTCGGAGTCCTCTAATATAGGAGGGGTATCTAGTACGGAGAGGAGGGCGGATACGTTAACGTATCCGAAGGAGGCCTTTACGGGGTTTATAATAGCGCGGTAGACGTAGTTATTTGACCGGTATCTACTCCCTCCGTACTAGAAGTAGAGGCCTCGCTCTCGTCTCGAGTCGAGCTTAGCTTTAGTAACCTACTTGGCGCGGGTAGGGGCCTTAGAGCTACTAGGGTTTAGCTACTATCGCGATAAGCTTATAGCAAAGCACTATCCGCTTATTTAAACCCGGGTAGCGGTTATTACGGTATCGACCGGCTCCGTCTAGGGTCTAGTATTAGGGCGAAAGTTAGTTATTCCGTTAGGGCCGGCGTACGACCTAACCGTACCGGGCTCTAAGGACTTTGGCCTAGAGAGCTATATTTGGTTCTTAGTTACGAACTAGGAGGTATTCTCGTAGTTAGCTATAATACGGCCGACCTCCGTATAGAACCCGGCGTACTACGGTATATATTATATAGGGACCGTACTTATAGCGACCTAGTTAGAAAATATCTTCTTTAGATATATAATCTTTATAGCGTTATCCTAGTAGGTCCCGTCTGATACGTATAGGAGTTCGTCGAAAACTAGCTAGTATTTATACTATAGTTAGCCGTCCTAGTATCTTAACCTTATAAGGTTTTCTAAAGCCTTCGTTTTCTCTATAGAGTCCGCGAAGGTAGCCTCGAGGACCGTGAAGAACTCCTTGGGGTCCCGGCTACTAGAGGCGCCGCCTACTATCTAGAAGTTACGCAACCTTGCGCGCTTATTATACGGGAGGTAGTCGTTGATATAGTCCTAGTAGTAGGGGGCGGAGAGCGCGGGTTTAAGGCCGGAGCGTACTTAGTAAGAGCTTTGTAGCCAAATAAGAAAGTCGCGGAAAGTAGCTACGGTACTATCCTATAAAGGAGGCTTCTATTCCTAAGGACCTACGTTGTCCGGTCTATCGTAGGTAGGCGCTACGGTCTCGCGGGAGGCGAACGCTTAAAGGGCGTCAACTAGTTCGCGTATTTTTTCGTCCTAGCTCCTCTAGTTATTAAAAGCTACCTCCGCCGCGTTTAGCTTATTCTCCGTATTCCTCTAGGCGGCGACTAGTTGTTAGATTATAGAGGTATATTAGGTAGGGAGTAGTTAGACGGGCGCTCTACCGCCGTCCTATCTTGCGCCCGTAGAGCTAGGGAGCGAGGGAAAGCCCTCGTGGTCCGGGTTATTTATAGTAGAGGGAGTTGCTTCGTAAGTAGAAAATAGAGTTAACTTAATATCACGGGGTAACCCTATATATACGAGGATTAAGGTAGTAGATAAAGCTAAGTTAACTAAAGTATAAAGTAGGAGGAGGGATTAGGCCGGCTATATAGTCTCGTAGTCCGCGTACTATCTACCGGTCTCTACTATAGCCTATATATCCTATAAGCCTCGAGCCCTAACCTTCCTAAGGGCGCTAGCCCCTAATACTTTTTAGCTTACCTAACCCGGGGCAGTTACTACCCTAGCTAGGGCAAGCCAAAAAGTACCAAAAACTACGTTACGTATAAGACTCTTTGAGGCTACCTAGTAGCTATATACTAGTACTATTCAAAATCTACTTACTACTTAAACTACTTAAACTACTTAAACTACTTAAACTACTTAAACTACTTAAAGATGAACATCGCCGGCTTATTAAACTATAATAAGCCCTCTACGGTCCCCCGTAAAGCGTTAGAAACGGTTATAGAAGCGCCTAAAACGTTAGAATATAGCTTACCTAATCGTACTTTCAAGCCTAAAAGGAGTTAACTTGATACTTTAACTACGGAGGGTAGGATCCTAGTATAAACTCGTATATTAAGGGGAGAGATTGAGGGCGATAGCGCTATAGAGGCTATCGCTATTAACAATAAGAGTAGAGGTAATAGTTTTAAGCCTTTAAACCGCTATAGAGATAGCTTCGAGGATAACGATTTCGATAACTTTAAGCGCTACGATAATAAAACTAAAAGCGACGTTAAAGCCGACGAAACGCGCCCTTAAGCCGAAGCCGATTCCGATTCGGATCCTAATACTACGATACTATAGCCTAAGTTAGATACTACTAAAGAGGCGCTTAAAGAGGCTCCTTATCCTAGTAGGGCCCCTAAAAAGCCTTGCAAGTTAAGAAAAGTAGGAAATACTAAAGCGGAGAGGCTATATATATAAAAGGTTAAAGAGTAGGAGAAGCTTAAAGAGGTATTTATAGAGAAGCTACGTCTCTATAATAATACTAATCGCGTTATTTAATAGTTACTTAAAACTAGCCGGGTAAACCCTATAGCTATAGTAGTAATAGCTAATACTAGGCTAAGTAATACTCGAGTAAGGACTATTTTATACTAGACTATAGTAAAGTTCTCGTTAGAATAGGGGGCTATAGGACGTAGCCTTTTTTACTCTCGCTACTACGATAAACTAAAGAAATATAGTATTATTTTATAGCTAGAAATAGTTAAATTATACTTCTCTAAGTCTAAGGGCAAGGGTAATCGAATCCGGAGGTTCCGTAAGGTTAAAGCCCTACTAGTTACTAGCCGTAAGTTTAACCCTAGTAAAGAAGAAGAATACTAGGCTTTAAGAGAGTAGGTAACGATCCTAGATATATATATAAAGAAGAAGGTAGATAAAAAAGCCTAGTATAAATAGTCGAAAAGGGAGGAGTTAACTATAATAAGGCTACTAGCGCGCGTTAGTAGCGCTCGAGGAGGAGGAGAAGGAGGAGGAGAGAATTCGGAGGGAGGTTCTAGCTTACCGGCGCTATCTTTAGCGGCGAAAAAGAGGAAGGGTAAGGGCGTAACTAGTTATAAGGATATTTATAGCCTACTTTTAGAGTCAATTAAGTCTTTACGTAATAGTAGTAATAAGGACGTAAAAAAAGAGCTAGATTTGTAGAAGCGTAAGTTAAGGAAGCTAGACAACAACCTTACTAATATTAAATCGGACCTAGAGAAGGCTAAGGATAGTCGTAAAGAGACTACGGATACTATAAACGTAAAACTAGACCTTTTGATCGCGAAAATAATATCTAGTAGTAGAAATAGTAGTAGAGAGAGTTAAGTTTACGATTATTTTTAAATATACGTATTGTTACTTAGGGTCCTACCGTAACTCTCTTAGGTTTAGTATATTCCTATTTAGGTAAAGCGCCCGCTACGTCCGAGCTTTAATCGTAAGAACTTCGATAATTTTTTATATAGTAGCTCTCTTACGGTATATATTATAATACAATACCAACGTTTCTTTATAATAAAATAAATACTATTATTATTTTTAAGCCTTATTTAATCTACCCTAAAAGTTTTAAGATAATCTAACGGTAACTCGTATAGGAGTTGATACGCGCTATAACTATAGTAAAAAGTTTAGCCTTAAAGGCGTATCGTAAGGTCTCGCGCTTTAATTCAAAAAGTATCTTTTCAACTACTACGAATACTTTAATAACTACTATATAGAGAGATAGATAGGTAATAGCGTTAAATTCTCCGTATATAATTTACTAATTATAATTATTACTAGGAAAAAAAATACTACGCGCCGTATACGAATCTACTTCGAAATCTACCTTCCTAAATACAAATAGCTATAGACTATTAGTAGTAGTACGAATATATAACCCTCCTTAATACCCTTAATCTCGCTCTTATTATTACTCTCTCTCTCGCCTTTATTACTCTCCTTACCCTTATTATTACTCTTCTCGTCTTTATCCTCGAGGCTCCTCTATTAGCGTACTTTTGAGAGATTCTATTACTATTTAGGTAAGTATATAGGTTCGTTAGTAGGATTCCGGATATATAATATAAGATAATAGGAGAGACTAAAGCCCTATATAGTTTAGGTATTATATTCGTAATCTAGAGGTTCTCTTAAAGCCTAAAGGTATATTCAACGCCGATTCTATATATAGATATCTCTCGATTATACGTCCTCTCCTATTTATCGAGCTACTAATAGCTATTTACGTTCTTAAAGGGTACAAAGATACCGAAGCCGTTACTATAGGCTAAATCTCCGTATAAATACAACGGTTTAGAGCCTCGAAAAATCGTCCTAAGGATACCTAGTAAGCTACTTATATTGAGTATTATAATATTATTATCTCTACCGGTAAAAGGGCCCCAAATTGACGAGATTATTCTATCTAGTATTATAATAGCTTAGTACTTGTTGCCCTAGGCCTTTTTATAACTAGAATAGACTATTTCTTAAGCCTTATCTAGCCGGTAGAACTTATTAAATATACTATTAATCTAGCCCTAAACTAGGCTATTTATTAGATATCCTAACTACTTAATAGCCCTCGCAAAGTCAGCTAATTTAAGAGGGTTATTAAGGTATTCTTACTACTAAAGTATCTTTTCAAACGTCTTAAAAAGGTAAATAGTAATATCGTTAAAAACGGTAGAATACTACGAAGGTAAGCGGCTAAATCTCTCTACTAGATTATAATAAAGCCTCGGATAGCTTATTCTATATAGGAAGAGATAAAACGCTATATAGAGGTCGACTTTATAGTAGTTCCGCTACTTAATTAAGTCGATTTAGAGCTCCTTAACGAGATAGATTATATACGGCTTTATAAAGTAAAAAAGGTAGCGATAATTAATATTACTAAAGTTCTCGAGTAGCTATTTATACTACTTATATTAGTAAGGTTTTTAGTATATTTTTACCTTCCTTTCCTCCTTATACAAATCGATTAAAGCTATTAAGATAAGGATGAAAATAAGCCGTTTAAGGCGTTTACGGGACGAGATAGTCAATACTATAATAGCTATAAACTAACGAAGATAGGATTACGAAAGATTGCTAATATCGCGAGGTAAGTCGGGATTTTACCCCCCTGCAAACACCCCTGTACGTCCACGTATTAGTGGCTGTAACTAATATAAATGGACGGCTTAATAATCGCTCAAAGGTGCCATATCCGAGGCCATCCGATGCCCTGGTGGCTGCCCCAGCCAAAGTTGCGAAAATGCACTAATGCTGAGTTGTCACTCACCAGCACCGCTCGTCCATCCGTGGCAGTGTCCCGCCAGAGCCAGCGCCAGCTTCTACACGCGTCCTTCAACATTGATCATCACGGCTTTTCGGCATCATAGCTTCCGCTAGCATACCAAAACCCGCGAGCTTGCTGTCATCCTGATATCGAAAAACGAAGTTTCCACCTTATCACAAACAGACCAGGTCTGGAGAAGTTGCTCACCACCCTACAAATTTTGAACTCGAACTCTGGGGCACTCATTGTAAAGTATATACTGAATACGAGGAATCTCCATGGTTGGAAGGGCCCTTTGCGGCTCTGTCCATGGTCTGTGGCGCGCAGACAAAGGCGGTCAGAAAGCTTGGAACAACTGAGCAGGTTTGCGGCTTTAATTCTTTGGCACGCAGGGAAACAGGAACCAAGCCAATCAAAATTGCCTTTTGTCATTCACTAGTTATTGTTCCATTCACAGTGGGGGTCCTTACGGAGTTAGGTGCGATGCCTGTCGACAATACCTTAGAGGACCAAAAGAATACGACCGCCCAGACATTGTCGATAGAATTCTGGCGATATTCATCTATCCGTTTGCCAGAAGTTTATCGATATCGATCTACAGTTAAGCCACTTCAAAGCCAAATTGTGGATGCGTGCCATGCTCCAAGCAAGATCCCGCTGTTGGCATGTGCTGTGTTGAGAGGAGATTCGCTCCCAACGGATACTACCCGGGCTATCATTATCCTCTTGGCATTAGGGGTAGAGTGCGAGTTTGGAAGGTAATATACCTCCTAGAAGTAGCAGCTCGAAATGCGTGCAGTTGATTACAAGTTCGTTTTATCCTCGGACATGTCATGTAGGACCAATCGAATTGTAAGAAATTGAGAAAGAAGTCCTCAGCCATAAAACTCTGATATTAGAATACTTACACGAAATTCATCTCAAAACTGTCTTATTAGTCATAAATGACTCAATGCAGTGATTGTGTTGAGATTGCGCGTGTTTTTCGACAATAGAGTCGCGCCAAGACGAAGCAATCTCCAATCCCCTCCCGCCCATCTCCTCCTTCCTCAACTCTTACCTACCTCTCCGCTTCATCGCCATCATCCTGCTTGGACTTTGAATGGCCTAAGAACCCGATTCTCGAAGCTCTGTTACTGCGGAGAACCAGCCAAGCGAAGACGAGATCCATCGCGTAGCACCAGAAGACCAACACTCTAGAATTCACATCTATCGGCATCTCGACCTGAAAAGATTGAACATCGACAACTTGCAATACGTGGATTCTCGACCGAGATAACAACACACACTAGCTATTGTCTACAAAGGCCCAGTGCGACAATAGATTCCCTCACTCTGCTCCAGAACACAACACAAGACAGGCTATTGTCTTATGTTATTATGGTGACAATAACACTCATGGCTCCACATATTATGCATATCATAGTGGTGAATTTGGTGTCCAATCCAGAGCATATGTTGACATATCTCTACTTAAGGGAGCAACGTCTTTTTCAATTGACAGTACGCAGCAATTACCATGCCTTTCGAATTCCAGAAATCGTCCCAGGACACCGTAACTCGAACCTCCCCATGGGAACGACCTCCAGCAACCGAGCAAGTTGAGCCAGCGAGCCCTTTCACCTGTGGACCCGAGGTGAAGTCTGCGCAAAATCTTGAGCCTACCAAATCTCATGCTCAGACTTGGGACTTTCGATTGCCACAAGTATCGCCCGGAAAGGAAACAAATCTAGGACATCAATTCGTTGAGATGATCCAAGCCGGAGGATCTACTGAAGCATTACAAGAATTTATAAGCCACTCATGTCCTCCGCTTGGTCCGCGCGATTTTGACTACTCTGTTGACGGATTTCCTCTGATTTTCTACGCTTCACAGACCAACAACGAAAAGATTATTCGTTTCGTTGCCGGCTACGGTGCCAACTTGGACATCGTGTCCGACAAGGACAAGATCCCACTCTTGGCATATACAATCATTAACAGCCAAATCATCCAGCAGGACACCTCAGCTGCAGTGATTACTTTGCTGAGTCTTGGTGCTACGGCAGAAGTCTTCCCCACCGCATTTTATTCGCCATACAATGTAGACCTGGCTGCTGGTGGGCCTCTCGAAGACCGTTTAACGGATCTCATGGACGAGAATAAGAAGTGGTGCCAGTATTCAAGTATGCGGTCCAAACTTACGGATGCTTTGAATATCACCTACCGATACTACCTCGACAAGTCGACCAAAGTGCCGAAGCCACAGCCACGCGAGAAGCAAGTTGCTGAGCTTAAAGGCGTGGCTCCTCTCCTTGGTATCCCCTACACCATAATCGGGCAAACCACAGCGGCGACAATACTGAGAAATAGCTTGCTCACCTACATGGCGCGCAAAAAGGGTCCGCGCAATAAAAAGCCTCTGGTTCTGGTTTTCGCCGGTCCAAGCGGACATGGCAAGACCGAGCTTGCGAATAGAATGTCGGATCTCTTATCTCTCAAAACGCTGGTCATCGATTGTCCCCAATTCTCCACTGACACTGATCTATTTGGACCACGTCTTGGCTACCATGCTGGTGACAAAGGATCTCAGCTGAACAACTTTCTTTCCAAGCACGACAAGAAGAAATGCATTGTATTCCTAGATGAGTTTGAGAAGACGACTACTGATGTTCATAACACGCTTCTGAAGCTATTCGACGAAGGTATGTTCTCCTCCACAGACGCATTCGCGCCACTTCTAAAGCAATTGCGCTAATCTGTATTCTTCCGTAGGCGTTTATCAAGATCGGCGGGTTATCAAAGACGTCGATGCTTCACAGGTCATCTGGATTCTAGCCACGAATATTGCCGATCCTGCCATCAAATTCTTCACCAAGGAGAACTCTGCAGGACTATTCGATGACAAAGACGTTCCCAATCAGACTCGCCTTTTCAAGCAATTATCTGGCGTGATTAAAGACGTGTTCAAGTCGAGATTTGGAGTAAGCCTACCAATCAACATCAATTCACTCTACTAACCACATTTCCACAGGCACCAATCACCGGCCGCGTCGACAAATTCATCCCATTCCTCGAGTTCTCACCAGGCGAACAACTCGTCGGTGTCAATAAATATCTCCAAGAACTAATCGAGGAACTACGACAACCAGTTTCCCTCGCGCCTGGCGAAGATCAAGTCGTCGTCGGAGACGTAACATTGATCGTTCGAAACGATGTTGCCATTTGCAAACTCATCGCAGACGAAAACTATGACTGTGAACTTGGCATTCGTAGTTTGAAGACTGCCACGGCGCAGGAGGTGGAGACGGTGCTGATTATGAAGTATTTTCAGGATCAGGAGTTGATTGTGGAGAATGGGGGTAAGGTGACGTACTTTCTTGAGGCGAGAAATGGGGAGTTGGTCTGCAGTATGAAGAAACGGGAGGAGCAGATGATGATTGATGAGAATGGTGATGAAGAGTATTAGGTGCATTGGTGGGGCACGGGATGGGCAATGGGGAACTTGGAGAAAACAGGTTAGTCTCTGATTCGACCTTGAAGGCGATTGAGGTTTACGTAGTAAAGATACTTACGTTAAGATAGCCTGATCATGTTCCGTGATGGAAAAGAAAGCTTCTGACAACCAACACCATTGCTATGTTGACGTTCGTAATGTAAAAGGATACGAAGAAGGATTCAGCGGATCACCTATACTCCCGAAGGTTGAAATGAAATTGGCTCGCCAAGCTGCCAATTGTGCGATTGGCTGTGGTTAGAATGTAGAAACGGTAAACAACTAACAGAAAAACATGCATTCCACCAACACAATATCAACAGAGCCGATAACAAAAGTGTCCATATTCATCCGCGGATACGAGAAAGGAGGACAACATGGCGCCCTTATCTTCAACAAAGCCAGTCAAACGAAGTAGAGAGAGTTCGTTCAACAAACCGAATTAGGTAACCCCCCCCTCCCATTTTCCCAAACAGCCTCGCGAGCAGGAACTAGAAATACCCACTTGTCAACTACTCCGTGCCGCTCCAAAGACGGGGCCGAAGCACAGTCTCAAACCTCATGTTGGAATGAAGTTGTAGTAATGCTACGTTTACATACCAAATGGAGCATGTTACCGGAATACCTTGGAAGAATATTGCTGATGCCAATCATGAGGAAATTCCTAAAATGTCGGAGGAACCCGATATATAAGCCACATAGATTTTATATGCGAATCGAGATTCTCGGAATCGCCAGATATTGTTTACACGGCTCTTCAAGCATTTGCCAAATTTCCGTGATTCGGTTCTCCGTCCTTTTCTTCACCCACGAGCTGCTAGTCCTTCATTTCCAATCTTACAATTACCGGACTATCTCCAGAAATCTACAATGTGTAATCAACGAAGATCAATACCGAAAAAAATCTCAGAAAACAAATCTGGACTTAAACAGTCTAAAAAAAGTGTCGCTGTCATTGGCCATCCTAATTGAAATTCTTATGCGTAACATTCCACTTCTCACTAACCATACTCCCCACACTCGCAGGATCAGCCCACATAGCCTTCCCCTTCTGATCACCACGGAAAAACCACTCAAACAACGCAACAGACGTCTTCCCATACTTGCCCCCTTGCTTCGTAAAGAAAGTCCCCATATGTCCCGAATCCAAACTCGCCTTGAAAGCAGGCAAACCATCGGGCAACATCTGGTAATCAGCCTCACTGTTGGCATACCCCGGATCCAGTGGTCCACCTTCAAAGTACGAAACAGCCGCCTTCAATTCCTTGAGGAGATACTTCTTCTTTGGATCGATGACACCGCTGTTGTAGACACCGATGAGTTTGACGCGTGGGTTGTGGTAAGCGGTACTGTACGCTTCCAAGCCTCCACAGCTCGAACCCGCAGTGATGAAGTTGTCAATATCGATGGTTCCGTATTTTGCTGCGTTGCCTTTGACAACCCAGTCAATGGCATCGAGCATATCTTTTATTTTGGCGAAACCGGCTCCACCTGCTGCTTCTTTGGTATACACTTTTTCGCCATTGGGACCAGGGAGGATGCCGCCTGCTTCTTTTGGGATGTCGAGGGAGGGCGGTGCGCCCCCAGGGGGACCATTCGCAATGCAGATGTAGCCGTGACTTGCTACTTCGGTAAGGAATGGTGCGTAGGGTGTTCCAGAAGAGGTACATCCCCCATTCCCCCATATCAAAACCGGCATTTTGATGTTACTTGGCGGTGGAACTTTAGGCTTGTAAATGGTATGGTTCCCGAGTGTCTCTTCGGTGATGAAGTGAGCGGGATAAGCCCCAGAACCTGGGTCGTAGAACTCCGCGACTGTCATTTTGCCTTTCGGGTATTCAGGGCCTGCTGGCACTAATTTGCCAATTACTGCGTTGGCGTCGACGCCGGCGGCCATGGAACTGAAAGCGCTGGAGAGGCCGCTGGAACTGGCGAAGGAGGAAAGGGCGCTGCCGATTCCGGATGCCCAGGCTGGTGGTTTTGCTGAGAAACCCATGCCGAAGATTCCACCCATTTCGCCATTGTCACCTGAGACCGGCAGGACTGGAGGATTTGCCGCTTGTGGATGAGCGATGACTGATGTGGCAGACGCGATGAAGAGGGCGTGGCTACGCATGATCATTGAAGATGCACGGTAAAGAACGAGAAATGAGCGTGAGAGAAGGTGAGAAGGGGCAAAGTCAGTGTTGCCTTTTTCTGATCAAGCAACAGAGGCTTTATACCAAATTATAAGTGCGGATCTCTATTCACACCACGCTCCATCACTTACGCACCGCACTCTCATTCGGGTAGACCAGATGTCAAATTTCTGACAGCGTGATCCGGGCCCGGGAAGATGGATTTTGAAGTACTATGGGATGATTCCCCGGATCTGCCGAGGGCATGTGGCTCACACTGATCTGTGTGAAACGTCTATGCGATGCGATAGCAAGGGAACAGCGGAATTTTTGGCAGAGAATTTGGCATTCTATGAGTCGTCCATATTATTATTCATCCGAGTCAATTCGGCGCAATGTCAACTTGACGGGATTGTTGCAACCACAGCGGGTTCAAGTTGTTGAATCCAGTGCCGCCCAATAAGAACCAAAGTCAACATAGAATGCTAAAAAGGACAGGAATCTAGGCGAATCTCTAGCTGTAATTCGTCTTCAAGATTGCTAGTGATTAATCAAGATCTATCTTGGTTCGGGGATGGCTAGTTGGCTACGTGGATGCTCGATGGTCGGTTTCGAAAGGTCGAGAAGAACTGAATACAATACATAGTTGGGTTTCTTATACGCGAGCACGAACTGATTGTTGGCACTCCGTCATGACCGGCACTTGAGTAGACACTGTGCTGACTGCCGTCCGGCTGACGCCCTTGCAGAACAATTTTCTTGCAAGCTGCGGTGATCGCATCCTTGCAAGCAGGACCATCCCATTGGTGACTACGAAGTCAGAACTGATCATCGTGATGTGAAAATGAGATTTGCGCTGCGAGCTCTCATTTCCCCTTCTCAACATCGTCCTTGACTTTGGCATCCTTCTTTGGCGGCCTCTCTCCAAAAATAGTGCTGCCAACTCGCACCTCACTGCTCCCCTGCCGTATAGCGCCCTCGAAATCCGAGCTCATGCCCATGCTTAGCTCCAGATCTTCAGTATTCAGTCCCAGATCTTTTGCCACCCGATCTCTTTCCTCGCGCAATGTGATAAAGTCCTCATTCTCGGTCTCGGCTGTTGTGGCTTTGGATCGGGCAATAGCGCCTATAGTCATCAGTCCACTCAGATGTAATGCCGGGCACTTCTCGAGTATGAATGAACATAGAGAAGTTGTCTCCACCCCAGGTTGGACTCCAGCTTTCGATTCTTCGCCCGATGTGTTGACTTGGACTTTTACAAGCAGTCGCCTGCCTTTGTACCACGAATCCGCATTATCTGGGTCTTTGGCATCCAAGAAGGATTGTCTCCCTTTATCCAGTAGATCTGCCTTCTTCTCTGAGTCCACGCTGTCGACGCTGAACAGATTCGGGATGTGGGCTGCCAAATTCTTTGCTTTGTTTGATTGAAGGGAACCAATGAAGTGCCATTTTATGCTTCGCGGCAGGAGACCAGCTTTTTCAGTGAGCTCTTGAACATAGTTTTCGCCAAAGTGAGTAAGCGTGTCCCGTGAGAGCGGACTTGGTGGTGAGGGCTGCGAATGGAGGGCGAGGATGTCTGATGCGGGCTTCAGTTTGGAGACGAGTACGACGCGGACAGGACGCTTTGAGGAATTGGCGGCTGTGACCCGGGAGACGACGGACGAGACATTCTCCAGCAGTTGTTGAGCTCGCTGTGGATTGACCTTCATGTCTTGTTCTTCGGCCATAACAAAGTGTTGATTAATATCTCCGAGTAAGTGATGGTGACATGATCTTCGGACAGGATGCTTCGTATAGAATATCGTAGCTCGAGTCATGCACCTGAGTATCAATACTAGTACTGTGTAGTACTCCCTCACAGGAAATACCCATACCCATACCCATACCCATACCCATACCCATACCCATATACCCATACCCATTGTCCACAGTACTGTACATTCTTCTTCACTTCGCCTCAAGTACGCACCCATATCCGAATGCCTTCCCTGGACCAGAACGTTGTGAACCTGATGGCAATGTCGTTTGGGTGCCAGTACTTGGTACCTCTTGCTTCTCACTGCCTCTTGAGCAGCAGTCGCACCTTCACATCAATGTCATGGTGTGCAATGGGCTGAGGAGGTTGTGCAAGTTGACGATGAAGTCGAATCTCAATTCTCTCTACCACTATACTACCTAGCCACGCACGCGCGACGATACTAAAGCAGTACCTACCAAATGGACTCATCGCTGCCTCCTCTTACTTCTTTTCTTAACGCTGATCCTTTGCCATCTTTCATCATTCCTATCGACCTTAAGAGGCCAACTGAGTTCAATTTGTACTTTTGCAACACTGCTTTCACCCAGGACTCTCGGCTGAGCTCACTCATCCTAAGCGACAAGAAGTTCCAACTTTGGTGTCAAACTGTCCATGATTGGCGAGATCATTACGACTTCGCAGACTATACATGGACCGCCTTTGCAATCAACGGTCATTTACAATCCGTCAGAACGTCGTCGGCCAGGAAAGATATTGGCTGCCATGAGCCAACATCCGATGATCACTTGGGAGCGAAGCTTAAGGAAGCCAGCGTAGTCATCACAAAGCCCCATCATCTAGAGAGAGTGTTCGAGATCTCACAGATTGGAATATTCGAATATGATCCGAGCGGGGGATTAATCAGAGCCAATGTAAGTCATCTCCATTGACTTTCTGTCTCATCTACCACTACTGACAGGTAGAAGGAGGCTTACTACCAGTTGTGTGGGTACCCGAAGAGTCGCGAGTATCTTGCGGAACCCTCCTTTGTGGATCTGGTCTACCCACCTGACCGAGATCAGGCAAAGTCTGTCTGGTATGGCACTCTTTTACAGGGCAGATCCGCGTACTTTGAGATACGTATGAAGAAACCAAGGCCGCTTCTGCCAACATCGGCCTTCTACTCGTCGTGTGATTTGACTCCTGCCCATGCTTTGAATCTGGGTTTTGACGACGAAGACTTTCTGTGGATCATTGCTGCTTGCGCCCCTATAATGGATGATGCATCCAATGTTGTCTGCATTTGTGGCAGCGCAACCGACATAAGTGTGGGTAATCTTTCTTGGGGACATCACAAACCTCGTTTACCAATGATTTTAGGCTCAAAAGCGGGTTCAAACAGAAGCTACGAGGCAAAGAGAGACACTTGAGCGCGCAAAAGAAAGCGAAACCCTGTTCGCGCATCTTGCCGAAATGTTTGAGACTCGGATGCGTCTGTTGAACATCGCTAACAGTGGACCTAGAGCGCCCGTCGGGATTTTTGTCTTCGATGGACAACAGGTGACACCAAGTTCTCCCCGTTGAAGAAGGACAATGCTCTGACAAATATGCAAGAATCTCACCTTCTGTAATGAACAATTCTTCGGAATTACTGGCCATCCTCGAGCCCAATTCCAGGACATCGATTGGGCAAACTTCATACATGCAGAAGATGTGCACATAGGCGCTGAGGCATGGAGAATTCTGCTTGAGGATAAATCGCGATCATCAGTGGAGTGGAGAACACGAAGTCTGTGGCGCAACAGTGATGGAATTCAGAGGCAGTGTTGGGTGGAAGCCATCGCTGTTCCTGAGCTCGATTCGGATGGCAATGTCACGAGGGTTCTGGGAATAGTCAATGATATCACTCGACACAAGGATATGGAGGATTCACAACGAAATCGGGCAGAGGAAGCTATTCAGGCGAAGCTACAGAAAGAAAAGTCATATTGTCTCATTGCATTTGCTTAGACCACGACTGACAAAGACGCAGTTTTATTGATGTTACATCTCACGAGGTCATCAGGATCGTGTACTTCCTGTCGTTTCGGTCGCTAACGCGCATGCCAGATGAGAAATCCACTGTCTGCGGTTTTGCAATGTACTGATGCAGCCATCACGTCCTTGGAAAAGATCATGTCATTTGGCTTGTGCCACGACTTCCCGCCTGCAACACAGCACATCTCAGATGCCATTGGTAAAGAGATAGGCAGCTGTCTGGAGTCTGTGCAGACCATAATGGCATGCAGTTTGCATCAGAAGAACATCATCGACGATGTGCTTACCTTATCCAAGTTGGACAGCAATATGATATCGATATGCCCCAGTCGATTGCAGCCCGTGGAGGTTGTCAAAGATACTATCAGAATTTTTGACATGGAATGTCTCAAACTCGGTATCGGACTTCGATTTGTCGAAGATGAGTCGCTGCTACAACTCGGTGCTAGTTGGCTTATGTTTGATCCTCTGAGATTTAATCAGGTATCTGCCACTCCCTGTATGCACGCTATGTCAATTCTGACTCTCTCAGGTCTTGATCAATCTACTCTCCAATGCAGTAAGTTTCCTGGTCAGGCTTAAAGTAATGGCATGCCTAATTTGACCGGCAGATCAAGTTTACCCGCGAGCGAGCGACTAAAGAGATCACTGTGACACTGGGTACAACGGTAGAACGGCCAGGTGATCATTGGGCTGAGGGAATAATCTTCTCAGACCACAGGACCATACCACAGGATCTGTCTGATAATCCCGAGTGGGGTACAGGTCAGAAAATGTTTCTGTGGGTCAGGGTCAAAGATACAGGTTGTGGACTCACGGCTCGAGAACAACGTCGACTTTTCAACAAGTTCACGCAAGCGAACTCTCGCACCCACATCAAATTTGGTGGTAGCGGGCTTGGGCTCTTCATCTCAAAGTGCGTTACTCCATCTACATAGCCCTCCTCATGCTCACCATTTGTTTAGGTCCTTGACCGAACTTTGCAGCGGAAACATTGGAGTTTCATCAACGCCAGAGGTCGGATCCACGTTCGCTTTTTTCATCGGGTCACGCATATCAACGCCACCGGGACCTGAGCATAGTTCAAGGCGCCTGTCATCAATATCGCAACGATCACCTTCGCCAAGAAAGTCTTCCACGACAGGAAGTGTTTTGCTCGTTGAAGATAATTTGGTTAATGTATGTACGACCTTGATGTCTCCCATTGGTCGCAACGTCCTTGCCTGACAGAACACAGCAAAGGGTCCTCTCGAAGCAACTCGAACAGGCCGGCTTCACAGTTCATGTTGTAGGCCATGGTGGCGAAGCATTGGATTTCCTTCGCACCACTAAATTCTGGCGAGATCAAAGCACGACTGGTCTGGATATCGGGATTGTTCTTATGGACGTCGAAATGCCTAGTAATATAGTCAAACCTAGCCAAGTCAATTCGAGCTCGTGCTAACGAAAATAGTCATGAATGGTCTGGACTGTGCCCGAGAGATCCGAGAACTACAACGATCTGGCGACATTGTTTCGCATGTACCTATCATGGCTGTGTCAGCCAACGCGAGAGTCGAGCAAATGACACTTGCGAGGGATTCTGGGATGGACGACGCTATAGCGAAACCGTTTCGGATTGTGGAGTTGCTGCCTAAAATTGAGATGTTGTCAAGACGGTGGTCATAGACATATTGGACATAATTGGTCTGATGAAAGCTTACTCAATCCATTATATTCTTGACCCTTCTAAGACGCCACAAATTGCCTACCATGCGACTAAAGTTGTTGTTCAAAAATTCGATTAATGGATGGGACAGGGGTAGACACTGCTTCTCTGGCGACTTTCGCAAATGTGGCAACCTAAGCTAATGCACTTGGACCACAACACGACACCACCAGGCTCCAGTATTGGCATCGGACCACAACTCCAATTCTTGGAACTGACAACATAAGAACCTTCCAAGAAACCCAAACCATAGACTCGTCCACAAACAAAACTTCCTTTTTGATATCTCTTACCTGCATCTTCCCCCACACAAAACAATAACGACTCCAATGGCAACCTCAACCCAACCTAACACCACCACCACCACCACCACTCTCCCAACAATCCACCTCCTCTGCCGCTTCCAACGCGACGCAATCGCCTTCCAAGACGCCATCCAAAAATACTACCCCACCCTCCCCACCAAAACAAAAATAACCATTCACAACTCCACCCTCGCCGCCCTCGCCGCCACCACAAAATTCGACGCCATTGTTTCCCCAGCGAAAAGCTACAGATTCATGGATGGTGCATTCGACGATGCCATTTCCGTATTACTCAGTCCGAATCCACGGGATATAAGTGGACGGGGTTATCAATGGACTACTAGGAAAGTACAGGCTGTTTTGTATGAGAGGTGGAGGGGGTATGCGCCTGTTGGGTCTTGTACTGTTGTTGATGTGGGGAGAGATGGTGAGTGGGTTGCTTTGAGGGAAGAGAGGGGGGAGGTGGTAAAGGATGATGGGGGAGATGAAGATGAAGACGGGGGACATAAACACGGTTGTAAGTTTATCCTGTTGTGTCCGACGATGAGGGTGCCGAGGGAGGTGACGTGGGATAAAGAGGTTGTATTCGAGTGTATTTGGTCTCTTCTCTGCGCCGTTGATAATCACAACCGCGAGCGTAGCGAGCGCAGCGAGTCGAACCAAAATGAGCAGGAGCAAAGCGAGCCGGACCAACATGAGCAGGAGCAAAGCGAGCCGGACCAACATGAGCAGGAGCAAAGCGAGCTGGATCAACATGAGCAAGAGCAAGAGCAAGAGCAAGAGCAAACCAAACCAAAGCCCATGGAATCCAAAACCAAAAACAGCACAACCAAAACAAACCCCCCCATAAAATCTATCCTCCTAACCCCCCTCGCCACAGGCGTCGGCCGAACCAGCCCAGCCCGCTGCGCCGCCCAAACAATACTAGCCATAAAATACTGGTTAGAAGCCGTCGAGCAACCCCAGAAATGGGCGAATCTGCAGTGGTCCGATGTTTACGGTGAAATGGCTCAGTTGATTGATGGATCTGTGGAGTTGTGAAGTCTTTGAGGTCCTTTTTCTTTTTCTTTTCTTTTCTTGTTCTTGTTCTTCTTCCCTTTTCTCTCTTTCTCTTCCGGGAAAAGGAGATGGGGGAGGGTGGGCTTGAGGGTATTGTGGAATTTCATGTTATGTATATAGACGAGGCCGGGTTGGTAACATCACTTTTCTATCTGAGCTAGAGAGTTGGGATACGAAAATCTGTTTGGTATCAGAGTAGGCTTGAATTCATCCCCATGTCTTGATAAGAAGGTCTTCGACTCTGAGTCCTAGGGAATTTTCTTTTCCAAGTTGCTAGGAATCGAGCGTTTTCGGATTTTGATCGAGCAGAGGAATTATTCGAGAATCAGAGCATGATCAATACCAAGACAGATTAAATCCTCCTCCGAATCCCGCCCGCGGGCGAAAGTAAGGATGAGAAAAGGCCCCATAAGTCAAGAGCTCCCTTGCGGGAGCCGATGAGCGAGTATTGTTCAGATCTAGTACCATCGAAATATCCAAGGATATTTAGTATCGTCTCCCGAAAGAATGGTAAGTTCAGTCCACAATTTCATTGCCCTCAAGTACCCTCAGATGTAGCCTCAGATGTAGCCTCGGATTTAGCCTCGGATGTAGCCTCAGATGTGCGCCCCGGAAGCCCACAATTTGCTAATGGTTAATGAGAATGCCTGAAACATAGTAGACAAGCGATAGAGCGAGTCAAATGAGCGTGATGAATAAGTCGGCCTGTTCTTGCAACTAAAATCACAGATAATGGTTTATTACGAGCGGCGACGCCGTCCAGCAGCCAAGCCAGGCTGTCCTACCGCGGCGCCCGAAAAATTTGTCGGTGAGATCGAATTGATTTACAGTCTGTCGACGTAGATTGTTACACTAGTGGATACGATTTAAGGACTCGAGAAGACCCTAGATCAGTGGTAAGACATATTGCCGCAGGATTAAGCTCTTGGGGTGAGGATGTGATACTATGCAATATCAGACAAACCTTGTCAGTGCCGGCTCCCATCTGACGTATCAATGGCCGTATCATGCATCCATCATACCATATCAGACATCGTGTCTGCCATTCTGTGAAAAGTCAGCTTGAGTAAACAAGGGACTTAAGTTGTCCACTAACCATGAGTTTCCATGCGCAGTAGGATGTCGCTACAATAAGCCAACCAAAAATCGAAAGCTGCCGTCCATTGTGTTCTTACAGGGTATATCCGATGTTAGTAGCCGTACCGCCCAAACGCCTTTTCCAGATGAGGCCCACCCTCCACCGCGTTATAGTGTGAAACATTGTCTGAACCATGGTACAAAGTGCACTTTCACAAGAACGCCAGTCAAACCGCTGCGAGCAGTCGACATGCAGCTCAATCAAGAAAAGTATCCTTGCACTCGCATTCGGTCGTATACTTCACGGAGCTGCTCTCGCTGATCGACGAAGGACTGGTAGTTACCACCAAATATGGGATGAAGGATACTCCGGCCTTTGCGTATAGTTGGTCCAGCATGGTCAAGGAGCTCCATGAGATCTCTGAGGATATGATATGCGTCGTAGAACTTGTCTGCAATTAGCTCGGCTCTGGACGAGCCGCCAGATACGTCATTGTCAGCATTGTGCGGATCGTGGATAAGCCACTTGGCTTTTCCGTAGCCCTTATTGTACACGTCCTGAGAGAGATAAGTATCGGTCTTGTTGTACATTATTGCATGTGCTCGGACTTTCCACGTACCTTTGGGATGTACTTTGGCGGATTCACGCTGATTCCGAGAGTGGCCATGTTAAAGTCACTTCCGTATAGCTTTAAAAAGCGTAATAGCAAAGCACCAAGAGTTGGCGGATTTCCACTCTGAATATCAGGCGAGTGTTGAAGCATACTCACGACGAGACATGCGACAGAAAATCCACCGAGGCCACCCGTATGTACCTCATTGAGGTCTCGCATCAAGAGGAACTGTTTGATTAGTGTGACCAGCACTGTGAACTGAGGATACTGTGCTTTCCAAGCATCGAAACTTGAGAGAGCAGTTATGCCTGTAGTGTTCTCGAAAGAGATGTCAACATGCAAGCCAGTCAGACGGTCCACGAATTTGACGATGGGGACCTTTGCTTTGGCTATGATCTGTGAGCCGTGGTCAGCCGTGATGCCAGCCTTGCGCAAAGCAGCCAGGACCTTCTGTAGCTGACGGTGGCTTGGATAGAATTCAGGGATTCCGGTTTGTTGATAACGGCGGGTGATAAGAACGAGATCCATATCAGCTGTAGGGAGGTATATGCCGTAAGCATATGAGCCAAAGGAACGAAGATCAGAATCCGGGTAATCTCTGCTCAGGGCGCTGGCGATACGATCAACACAATTCTGGCGAATGGCGTGTTCGTAATTTGTTGGTTTGACAAAATCATAGAAATCGCAGATCTCCTTGTGTAGCCAGACAGCGGTGGACTTGAGATCCGAGTGGTCCTCCTTGATCCATGGAACTGCGCGCTCATATCTGTTTTCGACCCAGTCTCGGGCCAAGTCACCTGCTGAGTCATTGCGTTTCCGCTTTGTATCAT
Organism: Venturia aucupariae; assembly: GCA_003693225.1. Lineage (NCBI taxonomy): Eukaryota > Fungi > Ascomycota > Dothideomycetes > Venturiales > Venturiaceae > Venturia > Venturia aucupariae. The sequence goes on from QWZN01000071.1 coordinate 48,866, forward strand.
TTTGATTGTACGTAGTATCCCGTTGTTGAGGTCGATTGACTGCCTCATGGTTGGTCTTAGGCGGCCAAGTGTCGCCTTCGCGGCGAACCTCGGTATCTGGGATTGGACGAACACCTGTGGCGGTCGGTGTGTGCGCCAGAAGCGGGTGAAAGTTGGTGAGGTGGCTGAATGGTACCGGCTTCGATGCGGCTGAAGTCCGAACGGGAGGCTGTATTTCCACGATATCGGAGCTATTGTCACTCGAAATTGAGATGTGGTCGTCCTCGTCCTCGTCCTCGTCCACGGCGAACGAAATGAAATCGTCATTTTGCGCGGCAGCATTGGTGGCGTCTTCCTTCTCCTTCTGAGCGGCAATCTTGGCCTTTCGAATGAGCTCAACAACATCCCTCTTCTTTGAGTTTGCATCCTCAATAACGGGTGGAAGCGAATAGTAAGGATCTGGATTGGACCATTTGGGTCTCTCGGCGCCATCGGCCTCGACTTGCGTTGTCCTGGCGCGTTTCTTGGAGGGTCCATCTTCAGAGTCACCTTGCTTTCCAACGTTCTCGCCAGGCTCTGAATCAGCCTCTTCTTGGTGTGGATTGAACATTAGCGCGCCATGTGTCATTCCCTCCAGGCGTTCTGGGGTGATATCGCGATCCATGCCGGTGTTTAAGATTTTCCGCTCGTTAGCAGCTTTGAAACCTCTGGCCTGCCATCTGCCCCCACGGCCGCCGCGATTGCCTGTGCCATTCCTGTTCTTGTTGTTTGAGTTCCTATTGGGACGGCTGTGATCGGTACGCGACGCTGTTGGCCACTGGGTCTGGTGCGATTCGTTGCGAAAGCTGAAGTCGCCACGGCCATAGCTGGAGCCATCGTAATGATCGCCGCGGGAACTGTTGCCTCCAAAGCGGTACATGTCATCGCGGCGTGGTGAACGTGAGCGAGGACGTGGTTGGTAGGAGTCGCCGTTGTAACGACTGCCACGATAGGAGTCCGTCATGATGTCAAGTGGGTAGTGTTTCGTCAGGAACAGATAACTAGGTGTTGTTAGACGATCGGTTGCGCGACTTGGGTTGGGGTGTACCTACAGTGCGGAAAACGAATGGGCGTGATTGCGCCAAAGGTGAAAATTTCTGTCGCGGTTCACGACAAGCGGATCTGACACGTAGGAGGTAAGTATGATTGCGTATTCGGCGCGAGTTTATCGTGTGGATATGGGCGCCATTGGGCATGTGACGTGTCGAGGTTGGTGTTGGTGTTGCGGTGTGAGAGTGTTTCCGAATTGGAGGAAGTTTCGATGGTGAAGGGACATCAGGTGACGTGTCATCTGACTGAGCTTCAAGGCGGAAACGATCGGCGATCCCTCTCCATCAAGTGTAATACAACCACAGTGCATACTACAATGTACTGTAGTGCATACTACAATGTACTGTAGTACATACTACAATGTACTGTAGTGCATACTACTATGTACTGGTACTACACCACCACCACCACCATCACCACCACCACCACCAACACCACTACCACCACCGCTTGGACATGGGCTTTCTTTCAGCACCACTAGCGCGTCTTGAAGTGATCGCGAGCAGCCTGCGCCTCCCTCGTATTCATCTACCACGCCAATCCGATGATCAGAATCAGGGATAAATACCACATTGGTGATGGGTTCACGGATGTTCAAGCTCTTGCTGATGCTGAATTTTCCGACTCATTTAAAATGCCGATCCCGATGCGAAACTCTCATGTCAGTGTCAGTACCTCGGATCTTCCGCAATGCCGACGATCCGATCATCTACAATTACTGAGTACTGTGGTTATGGCCATATAAATCTCAGTGGATCCTCCCTGTCCAATCCATGTTTTGCCGCGTAACTTCCCTCTTGTGAGATTACACAGTACCAGCTAGACGTTAATCATCACTTATATTATATTTACACCAACCTACTATGTACTGTGTTCCAGCATTCCAGTAACACAGTAGACGGGCGAAACAAACCCCGATCTTCACATGGTGTGAAAGTGAACGAATCCGAGTCCCTCGCGTCCGTCGATATCTTGTACAGCAGTAACCCTAGCCCCACCTCCGTTAGCCAGGATCACCTATGAGATGTCATTTACTTAGACAGATGAAGATGTCATCTTTGACCTACGACTCTACCATCATTATTGGAACCACAGTATAAGTACAGCTGAGCTGCACCACTAGCATATCTACATACCCTCATCGAACATGAAGAGTCTCATTTTCTCACTGGTGCCATTGGCACTGGTGTCTGCGAACCCAATTCAGCCACGCCAACTGGTGAATAATCCGCTCGCACCACTGATGGCTGCAATCAAAGAATCTGGAGCTCCTGTCTCCGGAGCAGCAGCTGTTGCCGTACTCCCAAAAGCCAAATTCATAAAGCAGGAGGAGATGAAGCCTACCATGAGACAGACTGCCAAGAGATTGGCAGCAACTTACGGTCCCTACACACTGGTGGGCAAAAATGTAATAATTCAGACCTGCAAATTGGTACAAGACACTAACGTTGCTGTAGGAGCCTCGACCTAAAGCCATGGCCAACTCGTTGGATCCGAAGGGCCAGGCCTTCCTCGAAATCCTCTCCGAAGGCCTGTGCTACGACTGTTACGTCTTGACTGGAAGGGTTTCGATCAAACTTGAGAATGGCAAGGAAGCCGGGCCAACCGATGGGATTTACCTTCACCACGTTGTCACTAGCGACATGACGAAAAATCAAGACCTGCCGGTCAACAAATGTGCCACCGCTGGTAAAAACATGCCGCCACTCGGTGCCGAGTTTCTCGCCCAAGGAGACGACAATCTGGGCTCAGCTAACAAATTTACCTCCCTAGATGGGACGGCGAATACTGGCTTTTATCTCAGCAAGGACGCCAAAGTTATGAGTAACATTGACATTGTGCACTACAACGAGCAAAACCGGACTGTTTACCTTGGAGTCGAACTCGAATACGTCCCTGCGCAAGCGGGCATGCGCGATGCGGCGGCGGTCCTCATGTCCGTTACTGGATGTCCCGCGGAACGGCTCGAATATGGAAGTAAAAATGGAATTTCAATCAAGCTCAACCCAGACGGCCCCGCTGTCACTGATGGCTACAAGTATCCAGTTCTGAAGGATACCACCATTGTTGCTTCATCAGGTATGTACCTTTCTCTCCTACGTACCCGCACCCAGGCGTGTAGGCTAACTCACGTCCAGGTCACCTCCATGATGGCGGAAAGGCAATGGTCTTGACCATCAATGACAAAGAGGTCTGTGAGTCGAAGGCCATCTACGGCAAGGGCGGAGCCAACAACGACGAGACGATTGTAAAAATGACACCTTGTGATCCTGGAATCAAGATGAAGAAAGGAGATGTAATGAGCATGAAGACCATTTACGATCTCAAGACTCATCCGTTGAGGGAAGGTGCTGAACATGGCCACGGGGGGATGCCCGATGTGATGGGCATGTTTTATATGACGTTTTCCAACGACCCGTAAATTGCAGGCAAGATCTTTTCTGGAGGCAGGGGTAACAGAACGATAGCTTAATCAAAATGTTGACATGAGTAGAAACAAAATTCTCGAAATTCCTGTCAAGCCTATAAAACCACCACAAAGAGACTCCAACATAATTCTCATCCCATCATCAAACACTTGCAAGGCGACAATCCACGACCAAGAAATATAAACACCCAAACCTCTGGCCAAAAGGACAATATCATCCTATCACCAACTAACCACACCACAGACCCATCCATCTAGTATCCAGCAGGAGGTGGTGGTGGTCGCTGACCCCTCCCCTCCCCAGGTCTACCTTGACTCCCATGATTCCCCCATCCAACAACATCATCAGCCCCCTTCATAATCCCAGTCGTGGCATCCATGAGTCCAGCCAATCCTCCCGCTGCGGCTTTGGGAACAGCTGCTACGCCGTTGACTAGAGGGTTGGTTAGTATTCTAAAGACTGAAGACTATAGATGTGGATGTGGATGTGGAGTTATGATTATGGAAAGGAGAGGTGGAAAGGAGTGTGGAAAGGGAATGGTGGAAAAGGAGGAGAAAAAGACATACCAATATCCCCTGTCAAATGCCCAGCTTGATGCGCACCCTCAGACATCAAATCACTAAAAGCACCGCCGACGTCGTAGGCTCCTCCTTGGCGCTGGGGTTGGGGCATTGGTGTCGCGAAGACAGCGGTGGTGAAGAGGAGGGTGAGGATGGTTGAGAAATGCATTTTCTGGGAAGTTATTTTGATGGGTGATTGGTGGTATTGGTATTGGTATTGGTCGTGAGCGTGAAAGAACGATAGACTTGGAAGCTGAAGCTGATGCTGATGCTGATGCTGCTTTGGAATCAGACGTCCTATTCTCACGGTATTTATCTGGCAATCCATCAACGGAGGAGAAAAAGGGGTTGCCAATGTAATCGGGGGAAGCGTCACGGTGAGAATAGAAATTCACATGGAAGAAGTATTCAATTGATTATCGCAAATAACAAGATCTTCTCTTTTTCCGTCGAGTCATTGGGAAATTGAGTCTAGTCATTGCTAAATGGGGTCGAACCGTTGGTGAGTTGACGTTAGTATGCATTTCGTACGGCCTCAAGACAGACCCGGCCGCAAGACAAAATTGCAGAGGAGAAACAGAGCAGCGAGTTGATTGCGCATCGCAGCGGAGAAAAAGTTTACGACCTGCAAGAAGGGTTTTGAAACAACTAGGAACGCCACGGAGTACTATGGAAGAGACTCGACGGTTGAAGAAACATGTTTCCCGTTGTTTGAGGGAAACTCTTGTGAGTCGAGGCGAGTCGATCGATCGACCAGTGCGTGCAATCTGGTGCGTAGGATTTCCGCAGCCTGTCTATCTACTCGCCGTTGCACTCCTCCATACGCGCGATATGTTGCGCGGGATTTTCACAACCTCATTCAATTGGCCATTCCAGTTCTATCCCGTTTGCTTCTCCAGCTCTTCCACTGTCATTCATATTACCGGTCAGCCTACGATGACAATCCAATAGATCTAGGCGGTAACACAGCCAAAGTCCTCATATGTTGTACCAGGAATCAAGATCCAATCGACCATCCGGGTCTTCCCTCCATCCACAGTCATAGGTTGTGAAGCAACGATACCTCGATCTGGGTACAAAGCGAACGTTGACGGAGCCCCCGCGAACATGAATGTACTGTTTGTGTATGCCATTACAAAGATAAACATCAACTTTCCTCTCCCGACAAAGACCAGACTAACAATGAGCCAGAATAGTTCCCGAGAAGCCAGCCGGCAACAGGCCAGCGGTATTGAACCAAATTCCCTTGCCAATAGCCAAGGACTGTCCTGAGAAGACTACTGCATCAATTGATAGCGTCTGTTTTTCCTGTTCCGTCGGTTCATCGTTTCGAACCACAAAGTATCATTTTGTCAACCTCCTCAACATTCGGGATAAAAGGTATCAAACATATCCACAACGGCCAAATCCATGTCCGCGGGCTCGGCCAGCACCCTATGGATTCGTGCGCAGAGTTGTGCCAGAGTCGTCGTGATGAAAGGGGAAGAAAGCAAGAACGCGATAGGGCCCAAGGATGATGGATTGTCTAGTCTGAAACGATTACTCCTGCTCCTGCCTTTCCCAAAAACTTTTTGTATAAAACGAATTCTGTAAGAGCGATTATATTCCAGCTGATGACACACATCACTACGATCCTTTTTGAGGAGCAAAGGTCATTTCCTCAGAAATAAAGAAATTGATTGGGAATCATAATTGCAAGACTTCTGGCAATGGCTTTATCTATATGGCTAGGAATCTAGCAATACCACATCTTGGAAGATCAAGGTGTTTTTCTAAATCTTCTTAGCAGGAGGGGATTGAGAATTGGGGTTCAAAAACCGCCGTGCCACCTTCATCTGACGCAACTTGAATAGGAAAGAGCCAAGTATTTCTCACGGCTTAGAACCTATAGTACATAATCACCATCTTCAGCAACGGTGGAGATAGCTGTTCAACTGGTATTTACGAACAAGAATCAAAACCTGTGAAGCAAGAAGAGATACAGGAGGTAAACTTACAGGTTGCCGGACCCTACCTAACGCCCATATTGAAACGCATGTAAGAGATATCGAAAAAAGGACGTGAATAGAAAGACTCCAAGGCGGACAACGAGAAGAAAGAGTGAGAGTGAAAGTATGAAAGAACGAGCACTTTGCTACGATGTGCATGTTTCAGAAAGGAGAAATGATGAGGAAGATTTTTCTCAGCTATCAAACGGTGTGTCGTCAAACTCTCATCGGAGTTGCCCGAAACATAATGAACAAGAAACGGCATCCACGGGCCACAGGGCCGTAGGACTGTTCTCGCGACCGAGAAAAGAATGATAGAAAGGTTTACAACCCCACAGTGGCGATATACAGCAGTCGGTGTAGCTCGGTCCGATTAGGTAAATCATGCAGAATTTTCTTTCACCACGATTCACTTATGTCAAAAAAGACATATTACCAGCAAAAAGCAATCCTACCAAGAATTTTGGCGTTTGAGATGGCAATTTGCATGTCATCTACGTTGTTGCCCTTTGGACTAGAAAGCTGCAGCCTTCGTGGGATTATCTTTGGAACTTGATGTCGAGATCGACAACAACCTGAAAATGTCGAAATCCATTTGCCAGAAACTCGAGTGGGCTATATCGAGGTGAATTTGAGCGTATCATTTTTGAAGTGAGCTGGCATGCGGACTCGGAGTATCTTCCTATTAAAAGTGTGTAATATCGATTAGAATACACCTAGGCCGTAGTCGCATGCCGCAGAGATAATATGTGCCGATATCTTGTCTAATACAAAGCCATGCTAGGCATCCAATTATATGTCTGTCGTGACAGTATTATATGTACTGCAGGTTCTAACACCGTGGGAGGCGGGCACCGGCCGCGGAATACGACCGCGGAACCTTGAAGGAAGATGCAGCCTGGAGGCAAAAATTTGACGATCGTTGCTGCAAGATTCGCCTAACCTTCACATAGTCATGCTATACTGATAGGATGCTGATAAGGTCGTGTTCTCCTTCACGGTAGTCCTTCCAATTGATCCATGGAACGTGCGCGGTCGGCGTTATTCAACGTGGGAGGTGGGTAGGAGTTTCTGGTAAGCGAACATTTGGGCCCGTCAGATTCCTATTCATCAACAAAGCAAACGAAGAGAATCAGATCATGGGGCATTGTGTTGCATGCCTTCCTTGGCAGGATCTGGAAACATGAATGCAGGCCGGGGATAGAGCTCCCTCCAAGGGAAACATTGATTGACGAATATGCCAGTTTCCATGGTTGTAAGGCGGAAAACTCCTGCAAGAGGTCGCAAATAACCCTCGGTGGGCGTTGGGGGCCGTCTTGTGACAGATGCAGGCCTCAAACACGGTGGCAGCACTAATAGCGCAGTGGAGAGTCAGGTAAGTAGGAGGTAGAAAGAGCGAGAACGGCCGATGCTTTTTCCTGTTTGGCGAGAGCCGGATGCCAATTCATGACTTGTCGCCCTGCGACAGCTAAGGCAGGTCTGAAGGCTTCTAGGATGCATACAGTAGTATTGCTATGAGCATATGAGGGCTGTCGGCGTTGGTGTTGTTATTGGCGGGCTATTCGCGGTTCCAGAGGCAGGTGAGGATTTGCGGGGGGTCCAAGACCCTTATTCTCCCGCCCAAGGCCACCCTGTGTTCTGCGGTCTAGATTGGTTACCGTGCCGTTAGCCGGAGGCGATTGTTTCCACGGTAGTCGGAGAAAGTCGTAGCAGAGCGATTATCGCGGCGTGTGAGGTGAGAAGTGAGAAACTAACCAAAGAGACCAGCGACTCAGGAAACCTTGGTAGGACATCCTTGTCACTGAGGGGAGATAAAAGAGAGGTTTGCACCCCGCCAGTGAGATGTCCTCACCATCAAACAACAACTCAAGTCAATCTTCACAACACTCTTCCACTCACAAACAACTCTTCGATCCTTCGATCCCAAACTCAATCAACATGCCTGGCTGTGGATCCGCTTCCTGCAACTGCGCCACTTGTGGCTGCGCTGAGGGTTCCTGCAACTGCGGAGTGAGTGATCCTGTTGGAAATGAAAGATGAACAAGTCGGAGTAGATACTAATGGAACGAGCAGAAGTAAATTCTCATCACCTCAATAACGACAACACCGATCACGACTTCACTCCCTGTCGACGCCGGTCTCAATTTCACACACATGATGGTCTGACGATTTGAACGATGGAATGGCGGAGGTTGAGGGGAGGAGGATTTTCTAGAACGATAATATAAAGCGTTGTTGAAGTAAGCTCTATGAAACCATGTGCGAAGTGATGTTCTCTTTATATGTACCGACTGCTACCATCATGGTACCTATTCCAGGCAACGTAATGTGACCCGTTTGTACTTTCCCTATCTGGCCTATAAGCTAATTCCGTCCACTTGATTTGTTCTATATCGCTTTCACATCAATAATAACAATAGGTAATCATCATACAGTACTAGTCTCTCCTGGGACTCCCATGCTATCAATGTGTATACAACCGTTAAGCCCCATATAATCATCCCATCTGCATACTCGCATCTTCACCTAACCCCCATGAGTCTGTTCTCGCCGACGAACTAAGAGATGGACGATAAACATCATCCTCATCAGGATAGCTCTTTAGACTGGAACTCACTGATCCACTCCCTGCAGCGCTCTTCTGACTTGCCGTATTGCTCGACCTCCTAAACCATCGTTTCCGATTTTTGGACCCTGCTAAACTGCCATCTGTTTCCTCGTCGATAGCTGTTGTTGACGACGCAGCGCCAGACGCAACAATGGTCGCCATGGACTCAGCTAAGGTGTCATCCTCGTCCGAAGGTACCGTAGCGGGAGTAGGCGAGGGTGTTGTTTCGGTAGACGGCGTCACTTCTACCAGCTCTGCATCCCGGCACCATTTTCTGCGGCGAGTGTAGCGACCCCATCCGTCTCTCCCTCGTCTTCCGTCATGCCACTGGCGAAATGTTAAATGAGTTTGCAGTCAGGAATGGCTTTGTGGCATACCTTATTGTCATAGTAGATCCAGCCGCCATCCTCGGGCTCGTAATGTTTCCCATCTGGACTCTTTTCCGTCCCTTCGACATGCCACGCGCTACCGTCTACCCACCTCCATCGCGCATGACCTCCTTCTACTTCTGGGAGCTCAAAACGTTCTCTAGGACTGGATGAATTGAGATGTTCGTCAGTCCAGGATGCACGTTCGTAAGCCAGCATCGACGAGGTCCAACCAATACCAAGCCACCGACGCTGGTTCTCATATAATGTAAAAGTGAATCGGATTCCAGGAGAATCGGGCCGTCGCTTTCTGGCCAACGACGCAGCAATTTCATGCGCAGTTCTTGGTCTTCTAGTAGGCAAAGGAGGTCTGCCATCGCTCTCTGCCGGCACTGCAACATCTAGGCCCGTGATTATTGCAGTACATCTTCGTGCCAACTTTGAACGCCATAAGATGGTCCGCGTCACCCGCGCAGGTCTTGAGTGCCAGGTGAGGACGACCGTGCCAACAAATAGTATGATGCGTCTTGTAGTGATGATGTAGAACGGCGGAAGTGTCAGCAGCCACCATACAGGCGTGACTAGCAGTAGGCGTATAAATAGCAAAGTGAGCGCTGGTCTTGTGGTAGCAGACGTTGCTGTGCGCTGCGTGGAGAGGAAGTCGGTCATGGTGAGGAACGGATCCAATAGGATATTGCATCGTGACGTGAAGACCTTTAATACGTCCACAATTTCGTCAAGGCTCTTATGTTGCCGGATCAATTCCGATTCACCTCTTTTATGTCCCTTTGAACCTTTCTCGCCCGTGGTCGCAGTCGACGATAGGGGCGAGTACCTCCTCGACCACATGCCCAGAATTAAGAAAGCCACGAACACAAGAGGCCCTGCAAAGCGCAAGATGACATCTCCGTACAGAGTGACGGCCCAAAAGGAAGCCACCATGAGGAAGCTTTCCCATGGATCCGTATGTGTCCATGACAACAGCCCAACAAACTTATTGAGTGGTACTATGAAGGGATGCGAGTATGCGAGGGCGCGTGTTATCTGAGGAGGGGTCGTCACCAGCAGGGGAGATTTCTGGTGGACGAGTATAGTTGATCTCTGTTTGAGGGCTGAAGGCGAATGGTTTAGTGTGGCGGGAGAGAAGGCGGCGACTGTGGGCGCATTCGAGCTCGATTCTCCGGTGGGTCCTTGAGCGACATCTTGAGGGGATTTCGAGGGAGTCGACATATGCTCCAGCCAAGGAAGGTCTGCCAGACGTTAGCACATTGTCGGTTGGTGGATAGCTTGCACATCGTGTGTCTGACCAAGGGCTGCCATGCAACTATATGAGCAACGTCATGGATAGTAGCTGTGGGATAGGAGTAGGTAGTACACAGTACGGGTGTTCGGGCCTTGTTGCAATCTATTTCAAGTAGGAAGAGCTGGGCTCTACACGGTAACCTTTGTAATTACCTGGTACTTACACAATGAAGAGTCCGTGACGCCGCAGAGGGGGCGCGTTCTGCATGTGATTGCAGTCCCCTGCCCGGATATGTAATGCGGAGAATCAACTGGCTCAAACCAGTAATGTGGATGATTGAATCGTACAAATACTAAGCTTTACAAGTCTTGTCAGATATCCATCTTGTCGGATGGAAAGAAAAAGCAGTGGAGTGAAGATGCAATCTGGAAATCGAAGCCACTTCAAGTTCAAGTTCAAGGCTGGCTGATTGCGGCCTCAATGATCAGCTGATGAAGTCGGGATTCGGTCAATAATCTCAAAATAATTTCGAAGGCAAGGCCCGTCAATCCACCCACGACCTCGACCTCGACCTCACGCCGAGTGGGAGACTTATCAATCCACGAATACGACATCTTCTGGATAGGCTCAACATGCCCTCATCATAAATCCATCGATTCGCCCACCCAGAAACGCACCCGAAGCTCATACAATCACTCCGTTGCGAACTCCACATCCACCTCCCACATCATGGCGCATCGAATAATAACACAAGTCGTCTTCACCGGCGCACGAGTCGTCGGACGAGCATTCGCCGAAGCATACAAACAAGCATCAGCATCACAAAAATATGCCGCCAATGCAAAGAACAATCCTGGCGGGGCCGCCTCTTTCGCTTCCTCCGGACTCACATTAGAAGAAGCCTGTAAAATCCTCAATGTTCCACCACCAAAAGGAGGGAAGACAGACATGGAGCAAGTCATGGCGAGATTCAAGAAGGCATTTGATCAAAATGAACCGAAGAAGGGGGGAAGTTTTTACCTGCAGAGCAAGATACTGAGGGCAAGGGAGCGAATAGAAATGGAAGTGCGGACGGCGGAAGAGGCTGCGGAAAGAAAGAAAGAGTTGGAAGAGGGTTGGAACCCAAAGATCTACAAGGATAGGTGATCAATGGACGACTGATTTCACTACTATTTCGGACTCACGATGCGCATTGTCCGCCTCATCGATTTGTCCTTACTTGGCATTGCACATGGCGCGGCGTTCACGTACAGTTGAGTTCATGTTCCATTCGGAAGTCGATTTCGAAATCAAACCCGTGAACCACGATCAGCCACCATAGATCTCCCGTATTTTGGACCTCCCCACTTTTGCGATGTATATACTTCTTTGCCCGGCAAGCGAGGGACGCCAGGCTGTACGATTATGAAGAGTGGAGGGATATGGATCATGTAGGATGGGGCTATGGAAATGTAGAAGATAATGGCAAGACTTGCCATTAACACGAGAATTAGAAAGACTTGTTCCCAGTATAGACTGTACACCGTGAAAGACTTAGATATGTAACTGTGCTGAGAAAACATTGCTGAAAAGCGCAGTCTTGGGAGCATTGATATCTATCCTCGAACGCTAGGAGATGGAATGGGAATCTGTGCTTACAGTCTCCACCTGTTCATACTTCTTCATTCGGTCATAACCACCTTGTTGATCCTCTCAGTGCTTCTATGGGTTCGTTAGTGTAACGGTCGACCTGGGCGTTTGCATGAATAAATCTCTTCAATTCTCCCGGTAACGTCTGCCACATCTATAATCAGCAAACTCAATGTCAGGGTTTGCCAGAATGAATGTGCTCCGACTGTTCAGATATCATATTTCCAATCTAGTATCTGCCCCTCTACCTCAGCCATCTGTTCACATGGCATCGACCATTCCTTCATCCAGTTGAGCACATCTGTGCCTTGATCCCAAACGCCTTGCAATGCTCGTAGCCCAGTGTAGTACCCAGTCAATCCTCAACGCCAGAACATGCAAGTTCTTGTAGCTTCTTTCTTACTTGCCGCCAGCATATCGCTTTGTCCAGCTCTTTGCTTCCTTCTCCCACTCACTTCTCTTATTCTTGTATTGCTCAGCGATGCTGGATTCAATGGCATCATCGGGAAGAGGCTCGATCAACAGACTACGGGCGAGCTCTAGGACGGCGAGAATACGGTTTGGTGGTTTCCACTCGTCGGCACGGAGCATGCCTAGACACATGGAGCCCTTCTCGTCATTGGAGATGTTGGGGTGGTAGATTTTCGTTGCGAAGTTGAGCACTGGTGGTTTGAATGGGTAATTGTTGGGCAGGGTTAGGTGGAGGGTAAAGTGTCCGCCCTGGGTTACAGTATTAGTATGTATAGTATCTAGCTCCAGCGATTGAACTGCTCATGAGGGGTTCTTTGCAACGAGGGATCGCCGACGTACTGCGTATGCTGATTGCTCTGGCCCGTCCATGAGGATCTCCCATTTATGGAGGTCATTGTCGTCTATGAGCTTCACCTTCACACCAGTTGGCGGATTCTGCATGCACTCTGCGAGCTCCTGTTTATTACATCAGCCTTACGGTACTTCTGAGGTCGCTGTGAGGGGTAATCCTGACCTTCTGGATGCGTTTTGTACTGCCTGCCATATTGATTTGTATGCAAAGTGGTTGTTGTTTGTGGAAGACTCCCGATGTAAGGGGATTAGGGCTTTTATACTTCTTTGCAGGGCATGTTGATGTTGAGTGGATGGGTGTGACAACAGAAGTGACTCGGTGAGGTTTCAGTTTTCGCTGCGAATAAACACGACCCAAAGAATCATCAACACGCGAGCAGCAACCAATCACCACAAGACTCACGGTTCATTATCTTCTGTCAGGGCTCCCACCTATTGACTTGCCCGGGAGCAACCCCGAGGTCCAGCATTCCTATCACTTCGCACAAGAGCGTCTCCTTGTGCCAGCAATTCCAGCATGTCGAAGACAGTTGTCGAGCGCTGTCTGCCTATGTGGGACAGAGACCATGATGGAATCGCACACGGTATTCTATGGAACTCATGACGAAAGACCTGATTCAGAGGCGGTAAGATTAAATGCGACGCACAATACCAAGATTCAATCGTCGACGGAACCGTTGAAGCGGTTTCCAACAAACAGAGATGTTCGCACAGTACTTCTTAAGGTTGTCTAAACCATCCCTTACCCGTCACCTTGAGACTAGGAACCATTAATCCTTTGAACGAGAAAAAGGACTGTAATTCTAGTTAAAAGTAGGGAAACCCCTGGCGAGCTTTGTTCTTGATATTTCTGGAAATTGTGCACCATCGGACTTCAGACGGATATGTACAGTAGAGGTTGTCGACCCCCTCTGTACATACAGAACTTCGGAATCTTGATCAAGGCCATACCCCATACCTCCTAGGCGCCAGGTCACTGACTACAGCGGTAATCTTCAACCTGCATGCATAGGGCGCGGTTATCAACCACCAACTTCCGGGGTCGGCGTTGGCTTATCGTTGGGATAAGGTAAGTCAACAGCCTAAAGGCTCAGAAACTCACTGTTCACTCCCTCCACAATTCCCAATCGACGTTTCTCACTTTCAAGCCTCCATTTGTTTGCTCTGACACCTTTTTCTAATCACTTGCAATGTCTGGCGGAGCTCCAATCCCCGTCGTAAAAGACAAGGATGAATCACCACAGGAAGCAAAGATCTTATCAATAGCTGATCTGGAGGCGGAAGGCTCGAAGAAACTACCTAGACTTGCACGAGGTGAGTTTCGAGCTTTGTCCGTCATATTTATTGATCATTCTTTTGGACTGCACTACTCAATGCGGATAAAGGTAACTACCAATTCCTTCGTCCTCCAAGAATGGAGATAGTGATTTCGTAAATCTGTCGAAAGGAACAGTACAAACTTTCAGCGTTATTTTGTATCTTCATACCACAGTTGTCTCACCAATGCAGGCTGGCTCTAGCTTTGTGGAGTACAGCTGCTGCACGTTTTAGGAGTAATAGTTAAACTCGAGATCGATATAGATGAACTTTTGGCAACCTCAGAGAAGAATGATGCCAGAACTTTGTCAATATCGATGGCAACTTAGAAGTGTTGTAACGAAAAGCGTCGGTTCTCGGCGAGCATGAATTGATGAGATGCCAACTTACAGAGCGTTAATCTCACCATCCTCTTGGTTTTTTTTTCTCTCGGTAGGTATATAGCATGACACAAGAACCACACCTCTCACATCATGACAACAACAGAATTCTTCAATTCCGGGTCCACAGAGCAAAACACCATACGCGCAAACATAACAGCTCTAAATCGCCTTCTCCTACGCTCCCGCGTCCTCGTCGACGTCTCCTCCTGTACCACAAAAACAAGCCTATGGAACCACACCACCCGCTTTCCCCTCGGTATCGCCCCAGCAGGACTCCAAGGCATGGCCCATCCCCTCGGCGAACTGGCCACTTCCCGTGCCTGCGCAAAAAAGAAGATCCCCATGGCCGTCTCCAGCTTCTCCAACTACGGGGTCCAAGAAATCCGCGACGCTGCTAGTTCCGTGGCGGGGGATAATGTGTTGCCAAACGCAATTCAACTCTACACCATGAAAGATCGAGCGCTACAATTAAGGATTATCCGTCGCGCCGAAGCAGCAGGTTGCAAAGCCATCTTCCTAACCTCCGATTCCCCCGTGTTAGGCGTCCGCTACAACGAATGGCGAAACGATTTTCGCACACCAGAGGGACTAGGCTATCCCAATCTCGAAGCCAGCAGCGCTGATATCAGAGATGCAACACATGATTCCAAGTTCGCAAGGTTCAATGATGACGCCCATTCCTGGGAACGGGATATACCGTATCTAAGGAGTGTGACGAAGATGGATATTTATATCAAAGGGGTGCTTTGCGCAGAGGATGTGGAGAAAGCAGTTGAAGCGGGCGTGGAGGGGGTGGTTGTTAGTAATCATGGGGGGCGACAGTTGGATGGTGTACCTGCTACTATTGATGCTTTGCCTGCCTGTGTTGCTGCAGCACGAGGTCGCATCAGAGTACACATTGATGGAGGCTTTCGGAGGGGTACTGATATTTTCCGGGCACTGGCTCTAGGGGCGGAATTTGTTTGGGTTGGTCGACCGGCTATTTGGGGTCTTGCTGTGAGTTCATGTTTGTTCTGTGGAGGTTTGTTGATGGGTTGCTAATGAGAAAGTTTAGTATGATGGACAAGCTGGGGTGGAGAAGATGATTGATCTGCTCCATGAAGATTTTAGGAGGTGTATGGCGCTCTGTGGGTGTAAGTCTGTCAGCGACATTAATAAGTCGTGTCTGGCTCGCATGAATGCGGATGGAGTTTTGGCAAAGCTTTGAGGCTGGTGTCAATTCCATGTCTGGGATCGGTTGGATGCCATCTTTCCTCGAGACAGATGACGTCCCGGATGAAATGTACAATAATTCCAAATGGATGTCAAGTGACAGTGCGGTCCTTGCTCTTGAGGTGATGATGATACGATGCAGAGATGGAATCGTGAACAGTCCGATCTCCCTGCGTGTCCACCGTACCAGTAGAATGTCACGGATGATTTCCATCTGATAAGATGCAATAATCCAGCCCCAGGCCCCCTGGAAATTGCTGCCGATTCTGCGGTCGGCTAGCCCTCGTCAAACTGTGAGATGAGTGCATACCGATGCACAGTTGGGGCGGCCCGGCCCAGAATCGATGGGTGCGGAGGTGGTGAAGTTGTAGGGAGTAATTACTAGGGGGATTTGCACGATGGATGGTTTTCTCCCCCATCATCATCATCATCACCCACTTCCTGCCTGATATACCTGCCGATGCTATATCTGCGGTTTCCACCGGGGAGTGGGATGCTGCTCATGATCAGCGCCCCAGCCGCGAGATGACGGACAGCGTGGATAGAAGCTCAATCAAGCTAGACGACCTAACAACTCGACCGCCTAGCACCCACCCACCAGGCCACCATGAAGAAGCAAAACCCAGCCCGTTCCCCTCCAGAACTACAGATGGCGCTTCTGATATCCATCCTCTGACTGAAGACAATGACCTTACCACCACCATGTCTCGCCAGCCTCTGTTACTGAGGTCCTCACCCGCCCTCGGCACAGCATCCTCGTACGGCGGCATCCTCCTTACCGACCCCGACAGACTCGCAGATGAAGACGCCACAGACAAGTACAAGAATTCGCACAGGGGAGAGATCCTGCGCAGAGTCATTTCTCTGGGAGACGAGGAGCCATATGGCAGTGAGAGATCTCGTGGGCCAGGTCGGACAAGCTTTCAGTCCGAGGGAACGTCACGCAGAAGGAAGAGCATATCTGGTTTTGGGGCTCTCGCACAAGACATTAGATTTGGGAGTGGTGGCTTGCCTGCTATTGGCGCTCTCCGTCAGTCAAGCAAGATCCCACACTCGACGGACTCGGACGCAGACGACGAAGACAGCTCCGACCATATTTCCATAGACGTCCACGATGAATATCCAGCAGATGATTCACCCTACGCCCAGGTGCGCGCTTCCGTGTCACCGTACGACGATACAACTCTCTCTATCAACACACCACGCATGTGGTTCTTCTGCATACTATTTGCCATTTTCGGTTCTTCCACCAATTTGTTCTTTTCTTTAAGATACCCCAGCGTGTCTATCACGCCTGTTATTGCATTGCTAGTCGTGCATCCATTTGGTCTACTATGGGACCAGATATTCAAGCGAGACAAAGATCCAGAGCAGATCTTTGTCCAAGGCTCCGTCGCAGGGTCATCACGAACATCCTCTCCACACCGTATATACTCAAGATCAGACGCTGCAAGAGCAAGCTGGAGACGACGTCTGCGGTTATGGCTGGGTCAAGGTCGTTGGAATGAAAAGGAGCATTGCTGTGTTTTCATCAGCAGCAACGTCTCCTTCGGTTTCGCATTTGCCACAGATGTAAGTTCATACGGCATGTACAGGCTTTCCTTGGGACAGATTTGCTGATGAGGTTCCAGGTCATTGTTGAACAGACCAAGTTCTACAACCAGGATCTTTCCATTTATTACCAGATCCTGTTGACCATCTCCACCCAAGTGATCGGGTATGCACTTGCTGGCCTGACTCGTCGGTTCCTCGTTCGTCCAAGCGGTATGATATGGCCCGCCATCCTCGTCTCCACGGGCATGTTTAAAACTCTGCATAAGGCTGAGAACAAGCCTGCAAACGGTTGGATGATATCCAGGTTCCGTTTCTTCTTGTTCGTGTTCCTGGGATCAGTGGCCTTCTACTTCCTTCCTGGACTTCTGTTTCCAGCTCTGGGTTGGTTCAACGTCGTAACATGGTTCGCACCCAAGAATGTGGTGGTTGCTAATCTTGTGAGCTTTTCATTCTTCTTGCCTTACATTGTCTTTCTAACCGAGATCTAGTTTGGCGTGGCCTCAGGACTGGGCATGTTTCCCATGACTTTTGACTGGTCTCAGATAGCTTACATTGGCTCGCCCCTGGTCACGCCATTTTGGGCTGCGTTGAACATCGTCGGCGGCTTGATTCTCGTGATGTGGATCGCAGCTCCTATCATGTGTGAGTCTACACTTATGAGTTTCAAAGTGACAGCCGCTAATACGTCTATCAGACTACTCCAATGTCATGTACTCCTCCTTTATGCCCATACTCTCCTCCGCGGTCTTTGACAATGCCGGCAAACCCTACGATGTGAGCAAAATCTTGACCAAAGATTTCATCTTCGATCACGAGGCCTACGAAAATTATAGCCGCGTCTTCTTGCCGATAACGTACGTCCTGAGCTATGCATTACAGTTTGCAGCAGTGTCGGCGCTCATATCACATACTGCTTGCTGGCATGGACGGGACATATGGCAGCACTGGAAGAGTTCCTGGAATGAGATCAAGAATGAGAACCCAAAATACGAGCCACTGGCAGCAAATCTGCCAGGAGAACCATTGAAACATCGAGGTTCTGCACAAACGGACCGCTCACACATAAGTGAACCAGGACTGGACCATCTTCTGAGCGGCGAAGATGTGCATAATCGGCTCATGCGAGGATATGAAGATGTACCTATGATATGGTACCTCCTTACGGGAGTGAGTATGCTAGCGATCGGCATATTTGTTGTGGAGTACTTTCCCGTATTCTTGCCTTGGTACGGCCTGTTGATGGCGATCGGCATCTGTGCTGTCCTCTTCATTCCAATCGGCATCGTGATGGCCATCACCGGTCAACAAAACAGCATATACCTCATTTGTCAGCTCATCTGCGGCATGGTCTTCCCAGGACGGCCTGTTGCAAACATGGTCTTTGTCACCTATGGCTACATCAGCTCTACGCAGGGACTGAAATTCTCTTCCGACCTCAAGCTAGGCCACTACATGAAGATCCCTCCAAAGACTCTGTTCAAGCTCCAGCTATCTGCGACAATCGTGTCGTCACTCACCCAAATTGGCGTCCTGAACTGGATGCTTGAGAACATCCCGGGCATATGCACACCTGACGCGATCAGCGGATTTACGTGTCCAATCGCTCGTGTCCACTTTAATGGCAGCATTCTGTGGGGTGTCGTGGGCCCTCAACGATTTTTTGGACCAGGTGCGCTTTACAGGCCACTTGTATGGGCATTCCTCGTCGGCGCCATTACACCTATCATCCTCTTCCTCATGCACAAAAGGGTTTCTAAAAAGGCCAAGGTGATCATACAACATATCAACCCGCCTCTACTGTTTGGAAGTCTCAGCTGGATACCACCAGCTACAGGGCTCAATTTCAGTGTGTGGGCATTGGTTTGTTGGTACTTCAATTACATCATCAAGAACCGGAAGGGAGATTGGTGGACCAAGTATACAATGACTCTTAGCGCTGCTCTCGATTCTGGGCTGGCCGTCGGTGTTGTGGTCGTTTTCTTTGGCATTGTCTGGCCTGGTTGGATGGATGGGTTCAAGTGGTGGGGAACGGAGGTTTATAAACAGGTAAGTTTGTCTTTTGATGTCCGTAATTCGTCGTTTGGCGGCTAATGTTTGTTTAGGGATGCGATTGGAATGCTTGTCCGTGGAAGACGCTGGAACCAGGTGAGACGTTTGGTCCTGGGAAATGGTGATGAAGATGGCGGTGGTGGTTTGTGGGAGAATAATGATTTCGATGATGATATGGGTGATGATGAATGATATAATAAATAACATAAGAATACATTGATATGAAATATCTGTTCGATTCTTCAGTGCCTGTTGAAGAGCTATCGATACTCTGTCATCGCGATGTACCTCTTACCGACTCTTCTCACGAAGTTGCGCGGTGCTGACTTGGTGAATTGTTATAAACGAATGGACCGCGATTTTACCTTCATGGTCGTCAGTCACTTCAAATTTTCCAAGTGTCGCCACTCCACTGGGGAAAGTAAAGAGAGAATCCGGTCATAGAGTAGTTATTAGTTGTAGAAGAAGGGCAAGGGAAAAGGGAAAAAGGAAAGATAAAACCATCTCCCATCAACTTATAATATATTTCTTTGCTCCCTTTCTCGCCGTTTTTCGTAAATACCTCGTATATCAGAGTTTTATTTTCCTTCTCTCCGGGAATTTTTGGATGGATTGTGTTAGGGATGGGGGTATTGGGACTAGCTTTGATAGGAACGGTGATGGAAATTTCTATATAGATGAACTCTGGAAACACGATAATGCGTATACTATTATTATCATCGTTATTATCATTGTAATCGTAAGAGTAGTACATGAGGTTTATAAGATAGTAAAAGGACACTGGTAAAAATTACCTGTTCGTAATAACGTCTTGTTTTTGTTTTCTACAGGGACAGAGTTGATATCATGTTGATTGGCTTTGGGGAGATTTGGAAAGGGGATGGGAGTATATTGGTAGGAGTAATGAACTTGTCTTTTTTTTTCCCGGAAAAAAAGTCATTTTCATCTAGTCGGTTGAGAAAGCGTATGTGATTGCATAGATCTCGATATTGACTTGGGATGGTCAAGTTCAACATCCTAATAGTGCAGTTTGCAGATGGATGGACACGAACACGATTTGAAAGGCCCGGGATGTAGAGAACAACGCTATCGATGCAATTATTTAGTGTAAATGTTACTATTACCGAATCATTTCCCGCGTGAGCAAACCATTCTAGGCCACCACCATGCCTCGTGCTCAAAATATCAAGCGAGCGAAGAAACCAACAAATCTACCCTTTTTCATCTCCTCCTTCTTCCACAAAGGAACGTGACGTGGTGGGTATCGCCGTGTGATTACAATCAGAATTCCCCCAATGCATGTATGGCGCTGTTGCCTAGAAAATCAAAACGAGACGTGTCGAGAGTATGAGAGCGTTTAAGAGAGGACATTGTTAAGGGTGTCCTTAACTTCGGAGACGTCTTCGTTGACATCCTGTGAACACGTTAGCTAGTGCAGAGAATTCGGGGAATCAGATGGAAATGTCTCACATCGCCAACGTTGATGCTGTCACCCAACACGCGCTTGGACAGGATGTTGTTGAGAGCTGACTTGACGTCGGAGACGTCCTCGTTGACAGTCTGTCACGGGATGTTAGTCTATGGGGAATAACCTGAGCGGAGATATGGTACCTGGCCAACATCGATGGCACCACCGAAAAGCCTCTTTGACAAAAGGTCATTGAGAGCTGATTTAACATCAGAGACGTCCTCGTTAACATCATCTCCGACGTTAATTGCGTTTCCTAACAATCGCTTGGACAGAATGTTGTTAAGAGCTGATTTGACGTCGGAGACGTCCTCGTTAACATCATCGCCAACGTTGATTGCGTTTCCTAACAATCGCTTGGATAGAATGTTGTTAAGAGCTGATTTGACGTCGGAGACGTCCTCGTTGATGTCGTCGCCAACGTTGATTGCGTTCCCGAACAACCGCTTGGACAGAACGTTGTTGAGAGCTGATTTGACGTCGGAGACGTCCTCGTTGACATCATCGCCGACGTTGATTGCATCTCCGAACAACCGCTTGGACAGAATGTTGTTGAGAGTGTCCTTAACCTCTCCGACGTCCTCGTTAACATCATCGCCGACGTTGATTGCGTTACCTAACAATCGCTTGGACAGAAGGTCGGTAAGAGTTGCGTTAACCTCTCCGAGGTCCTCGTTAACATCATCGCCGACGTTGATTGAGTTGCCCAATAACCGCTTAGATAGAATGTTGTTGAGGGCTGATTTAACGTCCGAGACGTCCTCGTTGACATCATCGCCGACGTTGATTGCGTTGCCGAAGAGAGGCTTTGCGACTGGGGCGGCAATGGCCGAAGTAGCGAGGAGAATAGCGACGAAGGATTTCATGTTGATTAATTTGATTATTTTCGAGAAGAGTGAGAGAATGTAGAACGACTGGTCAAGAGTGATTGAACTGAAGGTTTCTGCTTTGGGATGAAGATGCTCTCTTGCCTTGGGTGTAGGGTCTTAAGTACATGCTCAAAAGGCAAATCTCCAATCCAGATATGACAACACCTCGGAGTCCATCGCTAGCCTTATCTCGAGATTTGCAGAGGAGAAAGAAGGAACTTCCGGTCTGTTTTTCGCTTTGAACCTATCAGAGAGGTTCTTTGAAAGAAATGATTGTCCAGCCTCGCGCCGTTTCGTGGGTTTTAGAACGCCGTCTCACGAGCCTTGCCATCTTGTTCCCTGATCTGCAGTCCGCTACAAAGATTGACAGAGTATCAAGGTTCGCGATCTACGGTGTACTGAAGCTATACCGGGTACCAGGTATTCTGATAGTCAAGGCGAGATCTTCGGATTATTGTGGACACCATCGTGTGGGATGTAGAGGTTGAAATCTTACTAGGTACGGTATGGTTAGTCTCCGAAGAAGTCTCGCAACAGGCTCCTCCCGGACTGTCTGAACTGGCTTAGGTCGGGAGCCACTCCGGAGCATTTCGTGTGTTGACTACGGAGCATTTCGTGAGTTGTGGGGCTGTGAAGAGAATGCGGCGGTCCATTCAATGATTTCTCCCATCAAAAGACAGCGATGGTAGAAAAGAATTGACAGCTATCTGCCCAAAGGTGACAATGCTAGGGTCGATTCCGTTCCTGCCAATATGCCGCAAGCTTTTTTGGCTGGTAGAAACCCCAAGCTAGAATGTCAGCGAGCAAATCGAATTCAAGAGCGTCAGCCTGACACGAACGGCCCGTATACCAGGTTGTAGGCTGTTGTGATCAGTGACGGAGCCAGAAGAAGCAACTTCGCGACCCACGCATGCCCCTTTTGGTCGACACACAGCTCTTTGGGGTGAAAGGCACCGAAAGAGGAAAGACACAGGACAATCTCTCGAATGGGCGACACGGCGAGCCTGGGATCCATCGTGACTGCACAACGTCACTGGTGGCGAGACTCGTGATCCTAACTCGTTCGAGCCCAGGCATCATCAGGCGCCTAATGAAAGTGACATGGAATGGCCATGTTGAGTTGCAGTGATGATCAGAAGAAGCGACGGGAGCCATGGCGAGCTGGTACGAAGTCATTGTTTGGGCGCGCGCGAAGAAGCCAGGGCTGTGACGGGATAGCGGTCCAAGCACATGGGGAATGCCTGGAGAGAGCACGGCGGTCAAGGTGTTGTTGGTATACTGGACATAGCCGGAGGAATCGGTGATGGTCGCAAGCGCAAGCGGAGTGGTGGTGAGGAGGGCCAAGTGAGGTCGCGTCGGGATTCGGGAAAGGGTGACGAGCTAGCACGGAAGATGGTCTTGGCAGGACTGCTCAGGTACCGAGGCACCGCTATTCTACCGCAAGCGCTTATCAGATCTTGTTTGTAAAATCACTTTGTATGCAAGCTTCTCGCAACGGGAATGCCTTGATAGATCGACGCGCGGGGAGGGCGACGGCGTGTACGGAAGAGCCGGAGTACCTTCAATGGGCTTCGTGCACCCCTTTTCGCAGATGCATGTGCTGGCATTATGGTCGACATCTGGAAAAGAAACAACAAAGGTACTGTACTTTCTCCATCTTGCATCTGTGAGAAGCGTGAGCAAGGCTGATCTTGTGCCTAATCGAGCAGCTAGCCTTCTCCCTTGGCGAAAGCAAACTACTATAGTCCTAAATTTATATACACTATTTCAAATTGAATAAGAGTGATTAGTCCCTACTTAGGTGCTTAGGTAGCGGAGAGGCAGATCCGCACCTCTTGGCAGTCATCATCCGAAGGCGGAGGTAGTACCTTCTAGTACTGTGTATCAATGTATACCTGTCCGCTAAAAACTTACTCTGATATAATACTCTGAAGATAGCTATTGATATCGAGAAACTTCTGGTGATAATATTACCAAAGAATGTCATCGCTACGAAACCATCCGTGTCAGTAATGAATTGGGAGTGTTGTTGCCCGGCGGACATGAATTGATGAGACTACTGTGGTTCACTCCTGGGCACCGATGTCATCGGACATTAGGAGTAATGTCACCGCTATAAAGCCGCTGGATTTCAACGGCTGGGCCTGACAGAAAAAGAAACAAACGGGTGGGCTGATAAGGCTAGGAGATACCAGTACCACAGTCCAGACAAAGGCCGCCAACTATGACGAGGAGAGCCCTGAGGACACCTGCACTTGGAAACACGGGTATGAGACTTCAACACTTTGAACCAGACTTCAACATTTTGAACCAGGAGTCCTCGCACGAGAATACCCAGGCGAGAAGATCTACCCGTCGCGCAGAGACAGGCCTCCGGATGAGAATCAGATCACTCGTTCCACTCCTTCCCGACATCTCATCCTTACGCCATGTTTGAAGCTGGGAAGCACAAATATGAAATTTCGAACTCGGAACTTCACAACGTAGAATGAAGCCCACGCCCAACCGCGAACACAATTATCGCCAACTAAACAGAAGAGAAAGGAAAACACTGAAGCCCATCCATAATCATCTGTCCAGAGAGGAACACGACGCAACATCGCCCATGATCAGTTCAAGACCAAACCAAGTATCCAGACAAAAACCAACATGAACAAGATAAGACAAGACCAATCCAAGTCTTCAGAACAAGAATCCATATGAACAAGAAGACAAAACGAGTTAAAACTCCATGACAGCTTTCCCGAAAATCGCCAGGATGAAAATACTTCCTCCTCCTCCCGTATCAACAACCCACTATCCCGCCGCATCATCACTAAAACCTCCTCCCCCTTCCTCATGCTCAACCTCGAGACATCCAACCGCAAAGAAAACATTTCACATCCTCCCAAAACACAAAAAATTCACGCGACGTTTACCCAACAAGTAAGTAAAAAAAAAAACATGATCCAATCTCCTCCCCTTCCAAACCCAGCCAAACCATCACAAAGTCCCCCCCCCCCCAAAAGAAAAAGAGGGAGAAGGAACCCCCCAAAAACAGGGTGATAACAAGACAAAAGAGACGAAGAAAATACTGCAAAAGAAGGGGGCAACCAAAGATCCGGAAACAGCTTTTTCTTGTAAGAAAAAAAAGGGGGGAAGGGGGGAAGGCTGTGAATCGAAAAACAACCTGAAAGTAAACTCACGTTAAGCCCTCCCCTCAACACAACAACAGCATGCCCACCTCCCTCTCTAAGCAAGCCCCTCCCCTCAACACATCTCAACCCTCAAAATTCCCAAAACAGACAATGATGGTCACAAAAACAAAGACAAAAGGAAAGGAAAACAGAAAAAAAGGAACAAAAGCGTACATACGAAAAAAGAGGAGAGTAAGGTATGCAATAATAACTTGGTACCTACTCAACTCGACGACCTCATACAGTAGTAGTACAACCCAAAAAATAAGGATCCAAATAATATGTCCCATCTCAAAAAGAAAACCAGACTCCCGCTCGCTATACTCCCAATAGGTAACAACGCTCGGATTATGTATATGATGATGACTTGTGTAGCCTCCGTCCCGCCCAATCTAAATATTTGTACATAGTTCATACCCATGACTCCCACCAAATGCAAAAACGCAGAGCCCCACACCCATCAGGAAAAGGACTGAAGGAACAATGCAACACGCAGATGCAGCAAATTTGCAAACAGCTAGGCAACATCGTACAATCAAACACAAGCAGGGTATGATTCATCCCATCCATCAGAACATGCCCAAGAGAGGACATGAATCAAAAAAACCCATCCCATATCCACAATCGAAACCAGAGATACTGTGTATCCAATTATGTTCATCCCACCCAATTATATTGTGCACCGTAAACGAATCAACCAGGTCTCTTGAAGGCCTCGACCCCCAGCCCAGGCGTCTCAATCCACTTGGCTTGTCCAACCCCTTCCGCGCGTCTCCTCTCGAAGAAGCTCTGGCATTCTCCAACAACCAGCGCCCACTCAGCCAATGCACGTCCAGCATACTTTGCCTGGATCTTTTCTTCGCCCTTTGGTTCGGCGCCTGTGCTCTCAATGCCCTTTCCGGAGCCACCGGTGGGTGCGATGCCAAAAGATCCACTGATACCTGCGCCAGTCACAGGAGCCTGGATTGGAGATGTCGAAGTATTTGCAGGAGGACGCGACGACTGAAGGAATTGTTGTGCCGGAACTGGTAATCGAGGAGGTTGAATGCGCATCGATCCGGGTGTTTGAAGCCGACGATCCAATCGATCCACCCATTCAAGTGAAAACTTGAAAGAGAACGCGCGATGCGTGGGGATCTCATCTTTCTTGGCTTGCTCCGCCTTCTGCTGCTCTGTTTGTGTCTGTTCAAGCGTCGTAGAAGGTGTCTTTGTGTCCCTCGGCGTAGATCCATTACTTGACGTATTATGAACCGATTTATTCGGACTTTTGGATTTACTCGTCTCTTGTTTTGATGTTCCGATGATCGTCCTTAACAGCGTCCATTTCTTTCCAACCTTTTCATCCACTTCCACTTCTGGATCTGAATCCGAATTATTACTATTACTCCGCGGCCTGAAATCCTGATTCGTCAGAGCATCGCCGAAGTTTGTATTCCTCTTCAGCACTCCGTTTTGCGTAGTCAATGACCCATCGAAAGACAAGAAGTTGTTGTTCCGTGGAGGATTATGTATCGAGTCTGTTCGAACAATAAGCAGTCGTCTACCAGGCGCAGGATTGCAAGGGGCAGTCGAGGGCATAAGCATGGGGGACGATTGCGCACTTTCTCGTATAAAAAGATAATGTGCATAAGTCTCATGCAAACGCTCAGAAAGCCACCCAAACACTTCGGCCTCCCCGCCCTGCTCTTCGCCATCGAAGCGCGCCAACCGCCAGCACAAGAGGCGCATGAAGTAGGTCCGGACCATTGGACACCAATGGTTGAATCGACTGTGGAAGAACGCAGGCTCGAGGAGAAATGACGAGCACAGATGTGATTTTCTCTTTGGCTCTACAGCAATGTGCTGCCAGATGCTGTACAATAGCGCATAAAGCCTTATTTCGGTGGTTGTGTTCTGACTCTGCACCATTTGTTTCCAGGCATCCAACCAGAAAGGCCAGTCGAGAAACGAATTTTCAGACGGGCTTAGTTGTTCGTAGCGGACAAGGATCAAGATGCTCTCTTCAAGAAGATCGCACAGAATGTAGCAAGCGTTGTGATCGTAAATGGAGGTTTTGCGCGCTGCGGCCTTCAAGAGATCGGCAAAGGCCTGAGCAAAGATCTGGCGTGTCATTTTTGGATTCGGACTGCGGTCCGACAGAAAATCCCGCATCAGCATAATCAGCCGGTTCTCGGCCATAAAACGAGTGGCATTGGCGCTTGGTAATGGAGGGAGAGTGGGTGCTGCAGAATCTGGGTCGCTCAATATGTCTTCGAAGGTGTGATTTGAGTCCTGGCGAGGGTCTTCGTTCTTAGGAGACGCATTGCGGTGTATCGTCTTGTCCATGTTGGTCAAAATCTGAGCATGAACAAAGATGAGACCAGGGGCGCAAAGCCGCTCCGTGCGAGTCGTGCTGGGTGGAAGGAATTCGGTTGCTAGCAAGTGATAGTGCTTGACAAAAACGTAGAAGAGATCACTGTCATTCCCCGACCATCTTCCTACCCACCCTGGGCTACTCCAAGGAAAGTCGTGCGTCCCTAGAGGCAAAGGGGCGCATTTCCGTAGAGCGCGGTACGTTGTCGAAATGGTCGTGAACTTGATGCTGTGAAGATGTGATGGGAATCCACTGCAAATTACCTGCGAGGTCTCACCCAAGTTGGCGGATCTCTTGTGCCCACACTCAGCTAGTACACGGCTGAGGAGGTCCATTGATGGATTCCAGAGCCGGACAAGGACATCCGCGATACCGGGGCAGAAGAAGAATGCATGTGCACAAGTCTTGCCACAGAACGACACCAAACTAGCCGGTGCATTTCGCATCGACATCTTCTCAACGACGAATCCCATCTGTCCAAGTAAATTCTGCGTGAATATGTTCCGAACATTATGAAAGACGGACTCGGTCAAAAAGTCCGAGGACTCGATCGAAGTTATCGAAGCGGATGACGCTGAGGAACCGTTAGACTCCTTCCGCATCCTTTCGCTCAATGGAGCCAAAGGTGACGGTGCCAGTCTCCATTCTGATCGTTCCATTATCCCAATTATTCCGTCGAGGATGGCCGGTCTATCGGTGCCAGACACAGATTGGTTGTTCTTGTTGTTCAATAGTTCAAGAAGCCCACTCCACCATTTACTCAGTATCGCAGCCCGACGATCCAAGTCTTCCGGGCGTAGTTTGTTTACTGATGCGTGTGCGTGATACGTACGTAGAAAGGGAAGTAGAGAGGAACGAACGACGTTGGCTTTCAAGGCATTTGGTTTTGCTTGAAATCTGCTTTACGAGTTAGAAATGGTACACAGGAAATATCCATAACGGGTACATACTTTTGGAAATCACCATCAAGATTGCGGAACACTGTCCACAGCTCATCTCTTTTTCTCGCTGGCATCTTCATTGACGGCAATTTGTCCTTGGAAATATTTCGCGGAATCTGCGGTATTCGATCTGCGGTTGGTACTGCCCGCGTCATCGTTGGTATAGGTAATTTTTCTGTAGAAAAGGACTTGGGTAGGTGGAGTGTAGTCGATGTGGCGTGAAGTAGTTTGGCGGAGGATGAGGGAACGGTGTCCATGACACTGAGAGGACGTTTTCGTAGCTTGTTGCTAAGCCTTCTCGAAAGCGAAGAACTTCGACTACGAGTCTCGTCAACATCTTCTGCAGCAGGTGGTGGAGCAGTACTCCTTCGGAAAGGGGAAGAACGGCGTCCTGGGCCCGACCTTGGGGGAGGAGGGCCTTCCACCGGGATTTCAAGAGAATTTCTTTGCTTTGCAGGAGAGGGTGAACGTGAGCCAGGAAGCCATGACCTTCGCCGAAGCCTTGAGGTCAATGATCGGGGCAAAGCAGGCTCTGAGGGTATGAGTGTCTGTTCAACTCCGCGTTGTATTGCTGTGTTTGACGTGGCAAGTTTGGGGAGGTCATTGCGTAGGACATCTACGCGAGGCTTTTGGTCACTGGTCTCGAGTGGAGCCTCTATGTCCGGTGTAGAGTCCCCGGACCCGGCAGAGGAGGTGTCCGAGGTAGCTGCCGAAGAGTTTGGAAGGAATCCGTCCAGAGAAAAGCCTTCGAAGTCACCCAAGGAGCTGGCGCTATCATCTTCTATTATCGGATCGGTGCTGTATTGCGGGAAGTAGGTGTATGATGCGGCACGGGGGAGATTAACGTCGTTTGTCGATTTGGCGAGGGGGGAGGAGGTGTCTTCGCCAGCCTGGGCAGATCGGTTGTAGTCGGAGTCGCTATTGGGAGAATAATCTGGCGGCATTGAGTACCGCTCTACCACGGTTGCCATATTGGAGTGGGGTTTTCGACACGAAGAGTAGACGGCGTCTTTCCGGGGGAAGGAGCAATTCTCTACAGGTTACCGCTGTGGGACCATTGTACGCGGCTGTGTTGGAAGCCTGGTAGAGGTTTGTATGACCTAGAGCAAGCCTGCTCTGGTGCGAGCCTTGAGGCTAGGTGTGGTGCATATGCAGAGGCCTTGTTGTTTCGGGCTGCTGTCTTCGGATGATGGGGGGGGAGAGCGAAGCGTGTGGTGGTAAGAATACGGGGAGGTGGTGGAGCGGTGTCTCTGATTGGAAGTGCTTGGTGTGGTGTAAGTCTGGAGTGGCTTTCGTCCGAAGTCGAATCAGTTGGTGTTGACGATTGTAGGTATGGAGGATCGTTTGGCGCACGGGTAGCAGATGTCGTTCCAGCCGGGCTCGTTGGGTTCACTAATAGTCGGAAGGGGCCTTGCTTGATCTGAAACAGCAATATTCAGTCAATTGCCCTTTTACGACAGGAATTGGAATTGGCATTGGCATTGGCATTGGCATTGAGATTGGAATTGGAATGCTGCCATGAGATGCATGAATGCTCGCATCCCTTCTTCTGGGCAAACCATATCTACGCCACACGGCTACCTACTTTGCTCTTTATTGAAAAGACATGTCGTACCTACCTACCTACAGTATATGGCACAGCACAGCATAGCACATCACACCTCTAGATGCTGCTAGTGATTACGACTTTCAGCTCACCATCAGCAAATGATACAATGGTACTATGTATGGATCCTCCGTAACGCGCAACTGGCCTGTACCATGCTATCATCCGATGTGCACTGCTGCACGTCTGTCTCGTCTGTCGCTCTTGGCACCAACTTTGTATGGAGATGGCATAGTAAACCAATATCGGCAAGGCCAGGAGGCTGCACTCCGTAAAAGGAGGCTGACGGCTGCGACAACATTGCTTCCGCATCCGAGAACATTGTGAACCGACAGCATACACCAGCACATAAGTTCGACTTCCCTACTCCGTACATGACATTCCTCCTATTATTCACTTGACCATCATCGTCTTCCATAATCATCGTCTTCCCATCTGCCAAAGTTCTTCGCCTGGCTTGATTCCTGCCATTCTATCAAATCCCTGCTACGATCTTCCTATCCGCCTTTTTGACTGCCTAGATCGGACTTCTACCCTGCAGACGTTGATCTGCATCTTCGTATCTTTTCCAAAAGCAGGTCGTGGTCTTCCCTCCCATTGGATCAAGTACCGCTCCAAAAATGAAGGGACCAGATACCATGCTGGGATCAAACTCACAATAAATTCACCACCTGTCGTGCATCAATTCGCACTTCTTGACAGATTCAGACCTGACGCGATAGAGCCTGGCCATGTTCGTATCAGAATGTCATCTTTGAAAAACTTTTGTCTCAACAACAAAATCCGCGAAATCTGCATTGGAGCTTCGAAAGTCCTGTGGGCAGCGGTGGGGCGAATTGGATTGAGATCGACCGGTTACGCAACTCGGCTTCGACAGATATCCGAGGACTTTATGCTGAAACCCTGGCTAAATCCACCAAAAACTCACCATCCTCGACAAATGGCGGAGTACAGGGTACCGAGACAAAGTGGTGGACTAAGAGTGGGAGGGCGATTGAGATGATTTCCTGCGGGTACTAGTTTGACTCAGGGTGAATAGGAAAACCTCAATCGATATTTTGGTATGGTGAACGACCAGATGAGGAGTGTTGATTGAGACATTATTACGGAGATCGACACTGGCAGTATCGAGATGACGGACCGATTGTGCGACTTCGATCAGGGAAACAATCCTCTCACTTAACCCTTGCTGAGCTGAACATCCTGACCGTCATGTTCCACAGCAGCCATTTCCTCGTCGACCTTCTCGAAATCCGGTGGTATCTCGCTCATCTGATCTGCAGGTTGCATATGCATCGCCTTCTCAATGGTCTTCCCATCTGAAGAGTTCTGGTTCTTCTTGCGCATACTCCATCCACCATGCCAACCTATCCAACCACTTTCC
Source organism: Venturia aucupariae (assembly GCA_003693225.1). NCBI lineage: Eukaryota > Fungi > Ascomycota > Dothideomycetes > Venturiales > Venturiaceae > Venturia > Venturia aucupariae. Next base: position 79,893 of record QWZN01000071.1, read on the forward strand.
CATGGTCCTCTCAGACAAAGGATCAAAATAGCTCCGGCGCAAAATCCAACGCTCACGCTCCCTGAGCGTATCCAACCACCTTGTGCGTAGACGTGGTTCCCAACCGCTGTCCCAGAAAGTTGACCGCAGAAAGTGCCGAGCATAAAAACTGTATTGATTCTATTTCTCGCTTTGGGTTCCAGAGAGTAGATGGAACTGCGATTCGCGACCTGGGCCGTCGTCATACCTGCGTCGTGGAGAAGGGCTTGTATGACCACACCTGCGATACTCAACGTGCCCGTGTAAGTGCCAACCGTCACAGCAACTAACACCATCAAAAGCCCAACAAGCACACTAAGCCATGGCATAAACTTGTCTGTGACGAAACGAGCGTACACTGGCCCAAACGCCATCCCGCCAATTCCAATGAGACCAAAGAGCCCAATTGGCAAAGGTGAGTAGTGGTATGGTGGGCCGGCAAGCAGGAATGTGAGCGTGGTCCAAAAATTGGTAAAAGTGGCGGATGTCAGGAATGAGATCAGACAAGCCTGGACCAGTACGGCATGCTTGGGTATCATCAAAACAATCGACCACAGCATCTTGAAGTAATTCAGTCCGCCTGGGTTTGTTGATGGATAATCTGGCATGAACCACCACAGCAGAATTGTGATGAGATACTGAAGCCCGCAAGCGATCCAATACACTGTCCGCCAGGATGTGTAATTGGCCACAACTCCAGAGAGGACTCGAGCGATCAAGATTCCTAGGGTGAGCCCGCAGACAACGATGGATAGAGCTGCTGCTCGCTTGTTGGGAGGAGCTAGATCTCCCACCAGAGGAAGCATGATTTGTGGGGTCACTGTTGTGACGGCTGTGATGAAAGAAATGGCGGAGAAGACAGGCAAGGATTTGGTTACACAGAGGCCGATCCTGTTGAACAATAAGTCAAGGGGCAAAGCAATGGACGGTGGAGGAAGAACGTACCACATAGTACTGGTAAAGGCAACCAAGAGAAGCACAAATGGTCTCCTCTTGAACAAGTCACCCAAAGGACACAGAAACAGTAAACCACAAGCATAACCAGCTTGAGCAAGGGTAGGGATCTACACACGGAACAAACAAATCAGCATGACTCTCCAACAACAGAAAAGTTGCCACAAAATCATAAATCCATGAGTCGCAGAATTCCTCCCCGCCTCATCTTATCACAAACAATCTTCCAAAGCAAATCATCTTGGAACATAATAAAATCTTACCTGACTAACACTCTCCTCATCCACCCCAAAATCCCTCGCCAACAAATTCAAAATCGGATGCGAGTAATACAGATTCGCGACAGTGAAGCACCCCGCGAATCCGAACAGCACATTCAGCGCCATACTGAATTGCGGTGGTCTCTCGGGATCGAAGCGGCATCGTGGTGGTGTCCAACTGAGAAATCGGTAGAAGCGGGTTTGACGAATTCTCTGCCATTTTTTTGAAGGGTGGACTGGATCGGAGAGTGGTGCAGGTGACGAAGAGGGTAATATTGGTGAGATGGGGGATCTCGAGAAAGGTTTTGTTGGTGTTGGTGTTGATGTTGATGTCTCGGAGCGGAGTGTGGAGCCGAGATCGGGTTTTTCGTTTGTGTCGTCTTCGCGATTCTTGTCGTTCTCGAGGGACATTTTTTGTTTATGTTTTTTTGCTGTCATTGGACGATAAACTCCAAAAAGTAAAAGTCTGGAGGGTCAACGAGGAGAAATGGAGAAAAGATCTTGGATTACCACTGGAAGATAAGTAAGCTAGCTAGCCTGCTCTCGCTCCCAGTTACCCGAAGGATTTTGTCCAGGGGAGCCGCAACCTGACGAACTGTTATTCCCGCGTGCCGAGTGCCGTCACGATGCCACAGACGCAGGCACGTAGGCCATTATTAATGAGCGAGGCTTGGGAGGATGAGGAGGATTTATTTTCCTCTAGACTACACGGGCAGTCTTTGAAGTGCCGACCTGTCAAACTGATATTGTTCGATAAAGCGAATGGATAGTATTGATTCAATTGCATGATTCTCTATTTTCAGTGGAAAGGAGATCAGGAGGAGAGAGGTGAAAGGAATGCGAATTAGAAGGCTCTTTCTATACTTTGAAGGAATTTGAAAAATACTTGATCACTACTATAGTATATCTATAGTATCCAGCGATTATAATGTTAGCTATGGATTTTGGAACCTGTCAAACATTAGATCATTATCGATCTTTTTTAGCAAGGCTTGGAAACAATGTCGCTAGAACAGTCCATATCGATCTCCAGACAACCGGATCATATCGTTGAAGAAAGATTTACTGAAGTGCTGCTAATTGTGAGGTATACGTCAAAATATACCAGGGAAACTCTTACCAGTCTATACATGTAAGCAGAATATCTACCGTTTGAGTAGCCTCGAAGGTCTCGGAGCTATATATTTGCCAGGCTCGACTGTGAAGGTAAAGGACCTACTCAACTTGGCTTTACTTCTTTTTAACTCTAGCTTTAGATTTCTCCTACCGTAATATTGTAAACATTACGAGCCTTAGAACTTTGCTACCGATCAAAGATAAGGTATAATTGCCAGCCGCATGTCCAAGGCTCCTCCACTCGGGAGCTGCCATTCTATTTCGCTTGCATGAATCGTCCCGTGGGATATCTAACCCCATCAGGGTAGGGGGATTTCTTTTCCTGCTATGCAACACAAATTCTTTGATTGGAAGTTGGCGACATTGGTGACTTGCATATCGACTGCTCGAGATTCGATCATTTCGAGTTCGAGTAATGGAAAGGAGCTCTAGTGGAGAAAGAGTCTCGGCTTCAAGCCGAGATAGTAGTTCTAGGGCGACCAAAATCCTCGTGATCTTGACGGCTGCATGGGTACATTGGATGGAGGATGTTATCGAACCTCGCCGCAACATGGATTTGATGGTGAGCAGCGGTTGTTGTCGCTCGAGGACGCGACTCGACCTTTGTTGTTGTTGTCATCACAGTATTTAATATCAGATCATCGCCCACACCAAAGACCGAGGCGCCACTAAAATACCCAACAGGCGATCCAGACACCTAGCTCACCCCAGAAAACACCAACCACCCGTTTCCAAACCCCAATAATCAATTCACAATCGGGCCTCCCAAACCCAGACCCCAAACCCAAAAATCCCGACGAATACCAAGCTTCTGGCATCACAATGGGCGACAAGCCACTGAAAAAGCTTGTCGTTGCCCTTCCCCAGCCAATACTTGGCCGTTGAGCTTCCCTGCTCTCGCCGGGTATCGTTGACAGGCACGACCACGACGTACAGACATGGTTTGAAACTGTTTCCGACCATGTCCACACGAGGGCTCTCGATGTGATGGTCCAATTGTAGGTCTGTCCGCGATTTTGAAGCGTGGAAGACGCCCTTGAGCTTTGGCAGATCGTAGATTGTGATGATGGCTGCCGCTCGGCGCGGTCTGGGTCATGTACAACCTGTGTGATTGATATATCGTTGATAAAGACGGACCGGTTGGCTTTGGTTCGTTGCCTTCTTCTTTTCTGCCTTTTCCTTTTGCTTGCGTTCGTCAGGTTTTGTGTCTTTGCGAATCTAGTACATCGTTCATCGTTCGATTACTGGGCAGCCTTTAGCTGCTTTTGAATCCACGATGCGTTTTATCCTCGCGCTCTCGCTCTCCTTCTCGATCACCCTCGCGCAAAACAACAATCCACCCGGGAACAATAGCACGGCAACCACACCCGCCTCCCCCGCCCTCCAAACAGTCACCGTTGGCAAAGACTCCACAAACAAATTCGACCCAGACTCCCTAACCGTCTCGGCCGGTTCAAAAGTCGTATTCGAATTCTACCCAGGTCACCACTCAGTGGTCCAAGGCACATTCAACAAACCATGTTCTCCACTAAGTAACGTGGCATTCTTCAGCGGCTACGTTGACATCAATAATGGATCGGCTGTAGGACCACCCTCCATCTCCCTTAAATTTTCGTCTCAAATCATACTAACCAACCCCCCTCCCAAAAACAGTCCCAAACCTTCACAATATCCGTCGACAACATCGATCCAATCTGGTTCTACAGCGGTTCAGCCTCTCAGTGCGAAGAAGGAATGGTCGGCGTTATCAATTCGTAAGATACAGACTAGACCCTTATGACATAGGGAAAAAGATATTCTTACAAAATCTCCCAGCTCTCAAAATAAAACACTCGCCATGTATAGACTCGGCGCCTTGAACGCTACACAAACAACACTCCCGGCACCAAATCATGCTCAAGGCGGTGTCCTCGCTTCACCATCCAATGGGACGACGTCTGCGACGGCGAAGGGGGGAGCGGGTATTGGGACGGTATCGATGTTTGGTTTGGTTTCGGGTTTGGCGGTTTCCCTTTCTATATTAATTTCCTGAGAGATACATGGTCTCGGCTACCAGTATGAATTTTTGATTTTTTTTCATTTTAGAGGTTGGCAGGTTGATTTTACAATGATGGGTATTACCATTCCTGCAGAGATTTTCTACTACATATTCCCGATGGGAGTTTTTTCTCGCGCTATCAGAAGCGACGTGGTAACTGGGAAGAAAAGAAAAGAAGAAAAAAAGAAGAAAAAAGAGAATACTTACAGCCCCAACTTTGTCTCGCCCTTCTCTTCTTTCCTTGATGAGATTTGCTGAGATTCCATGGATGGATTATTGCTTCGACGTTGATTTGCTTGATATTCGTAATCAGCACATGTGTATATATTGCATCTACCTTCCAGCGACTATCATCACAAATCAGCTCGCCTTACAGCTTGCTCTTGATTTTGACACCATTCTCCTGGGCAAGGACTTGCTCCTTTGGTCCAGCCAGTGCATCGTACACCGTCAAGCCCAAAGTGTCTCCCGGTACAGTTTGAACGTGTCCATGGCCAATAAGACCCCGGGCGTCAACCATACTTGGGTTCAAATCGGCAATGGACGAAGCACCGATTAATCGCATATTCATCTCCATCTCGTCCTGGAAAGAGGAGTTAGCTGGGGATAGTATGTTTATACTGATTTTTCGATGATTTTTTTTGGGGTGGAAATACTGACCTTGAGTAATTGCATGGCCCGATCGACACCTGGTCCACCATATGCACTCATGGCATACAAGAACGGCCTTCCGATTCCCACACCTTTGGCACCTAGACACAAGGCCTTGATGATATCCGTCGCTCTCCTCACGCCTCCATCAATATATATCTCGATTTTGTCTTGCAACCCATGTTGTCTCAATACCGGCATCACCTCCGCCAGAATCTCAATGCCAGAGCGCGCAGTGTCCAATTGTCGACCACCGTGATTCGAGAGGACGACACCTTGTACACCCGCCTCAATGGCTCGAAGGACATCTTCCACTCTTTGTACACCCTTGAGGATGATGGGCATTTTGGTAATGCTGAGGAACCAGGGGATATCCTTCCAACTCAGGGATGGATCGATAAAGGAGGAAATAGCACGAGCGGCACCTTGACTTCTGTCTACATTGTCACCGGATGTGTTTTGAACGTTTGATCCTACGTCGCTGAATTTGGAGCGCATGTCTTTTTCGCGACGACCGAGTTGTGGTGCGTCTACTGTTATAAAGAGGCCTTTGATCCCACGAGCTTCGGCGTGTTCGACGATTTTCTTCGTGATGGCACGGTCTTTGTTGACGTATAGTTGAAGCCATTGCGGTTGTCCATCTTCTGCAGCGTCGCAGATTTCGTCAAAGGAGCAGGATGCTAACGTCGGTATCATCTGTACGACATTATGTCTCTTTGCGCCTTTTGTGAGAACGACTTCCCCCTCTGGATTTCCCAGCTTGCCGAGCGCAGTCGCTGTAACGTAGAATGGAATCGAGACTTTGGAACCGAGCATAGTAGTCGAAAGATCAATCTTCTCAACATCGACGAGAATGCGCGGTCGGAACCAGATCTTGTGGAAGGCCGTATGATTCTCGCGCATCGTCTATCGCCACCATGTCAGTCCCTATACCAAAATGTCCTATCAGGAGAGAGAAACATACAATTTCATCATCCGCACCACTCGAATAATAAGCCCAAGCAGTCTTCTTCATGACCCTCCTAGCCACAGCCTCAAAATCCATCAAATTATAACACTGCTCCAAAATCGGCATCCTCTTCACCCTCTCCAACCTATCCTCCTCATCCGGATCCACCTCCTTCTCTTCTTGCTTCACACTGCCCATATCCACTTCTCCCAAGTGAAACTTCCTATCCAAGTATTTATCCAATGTATCCGGAGGGTGGATGGGTGCATATTCCTCTGTTGCGTCTTTACCGGCATATTTCAAAATGATCTTTGGACCGCCTGGATGTTCGGGGAGGAATTCGGTCACGTCGTAGGCTTTGCCGTGTATTATCACCCAGCATGAGTCTTTGGAGTTGTGTTTCTCGATTTCCTGGCCTGTGAGTTTGTTGGACTGGCCGCCGCCGGAGTGGTTCATGGTTGCGGATGTAACGAACGGGCCGCGTGAAAGGTAAGTAGCGTGTATAACTGCAGGTGAGTTTCTCAGAGAAGCTTGCTTATGATAAAGGGCAGATAAAGGTCAATTGGTAGAGCGAACTACGGGAATAATGGAATATATACTGGAGAAGAATTAATACACCCCCGATCTTCTCACAAAGTCATGCAAGCTCGGTTCAAAGGACACCACCCGCAACGAGCGGCGAAGACAAAGATGGCCCGAATGACCCCGCGGACTCAAGCTCTCCGCTCAGGGTCAAGCTTCGAAGAGGCAAATGGTAGAAAGAAATGTATCGTATCGACACAGCCGGTCGGTAGTCGTTGTAAACCAGAATGGAGAAGCGAGAGTTGCTTGATCTCCAAATCTTCACGATTCAATGGCATATCGACCATTGTTAACTGCCGGTTTGCTTGTGACTGTGTATTGTCTTGTCACCAGGGAGCTTGAACGCGGATGCGGGGAGCGTGGTGGGGAGTCCGGGATTCGAAATATATTACATCTGGTTGGTTGAAAGAGAAATAGTTCGTCTACAATCACAGAGACCATTGTTGTCATCTTCAGCCTACAGCTCCTTGTATGTAGCACAACACCGATCTTCAAGCAAGATTTCACTAGGACGCGAGAAAACATCCACTTCGACGCAATACACAGCGCACATTTGGGAGAAGAGCCACCGAAAATTTATGACAGAAGCAGAGTGATGTCACACATTCAGAGGTCCAATACAGCATAAGGAATTCTCCCTGTTTCTCGAATAAACAATGCAGGTGGGAATGTGAACTGAAGCACGAGACGAGCTATAACGACGCTCAACTGCGATCCCATAGCCAAAAGTGGCGAGATGATCTCAGCCAATACAGTATCTCAATCTTGATGGCGTAGGCGTTGTGATGGTATACTCGGAGTGTCTCCGAATTATCAGACAATTTTGCACACTCAATTGTAGGATCGTGTCAAAAATCATTGCCGAGTTACAAAGAAGGCTAGAAAGATGGAAGACTGGAATGATCCAAGTAAGTCGTGATAGATTTGATTGAGAAATTGCAAAAAACTCAAAAGAGCAAATGGGGAATGTGAGAGCGCTGCCGAGTCACGAAATCAGCCTTTACACAGCTCTTTCTTGTGGTGTGATATCGATGTCGATGGTTTCCTGGCACCTTGATTTTCAAACTCCCATTTGATGATCTTGAATCAAAATACACCTCTTGCTGATGAATTTCGAGGCGCCGCGCTCGGTACTGCTGCGGTTGGCCGAATCCATTGTTTTAGCGAAGAACGCACTCACACCTCCAGATCGATACAAGGCACTCTAAGAGCGTCTCCTTAGTTCGAGCTCCATGCTTTGATGGGATTCGAAACCTTGAGAGATCCCATTTCAACCTTTAATCATACGAAGCCACTCATCAGGCCCGAGCAGGAGGCTAGTGAGATATGGACCAGTCATCAGAGGCCTCTTCTTCTCCTTTCGACGTCGTTGTTCTTTCGCGTGCCTCCTACCCTCACTCAAAGTAAGTCTCCTGTCCCCACCACCTCCATGTCCTTCGACCTTCTCTTTTTTTGGTCCTTTGTCCCACCTGGGCTCCTTGTACCAATAAGGCGCGAACAACAGCTCTCCATCACGGGCAACTTTGGACAAGTGGAATATCTCCTTATTCCACTTCCAGTGCTCGATATCCGCATTGAAGTTGTCGTTGTCGAACGCCCATCTTATCTCATCCTCCATTCCCCAACCTCGCGATCTAGGGTTTTCGTAATAGTATTCGCACGGAAGAAGCTGCAAAGTAAAATCGAAACCTCGAGAATGCACAGTGCGGGCCGCAACGTGCTCTGCCTGCATTAAATACCGCCGGTATTCGCTGCGATTATCAATTTCACCCAGAAGTACGAGCTCCCGGAACTTAGTAAGAGGGGCTTTCTCTATCACACTCGCCAGAATCGCGGCCGCTTGATCACGCCGCAGGACCTGTATGCATTCTGTTATGTGCAGCTTTTGTAGGGAAGGAGGTAGATTTTCTATCGTTCGTGCAACAACAAGCTGCCAAACTGGAAACATCATAGTAATGTCATCGGAATCTATATCCACCCTTTTCCACACATGCTCTTCCTCCCCAAGGAGAAGTACTGGTGAAATCTTCAAAAAGGTAAGTGCCTCGAAACTGTGAAAGTGTAACTGCGGGACGCTCATCGTTCGCTCTTTCGCGTCCCACCATCTGCAAGTAATGGACAGGTTTTGGATCGTGTGTCGGCAATGGTTGTACAATGATAGATGTAGGTCTATGATATCTTCGCGAGACCAGCGGTCCCCATGTGGCCAGCCCAGCTCGTAAACGAAAGTGTTGAGTGCTTTACAGCGACACAGGACTTTGTTCAGCTCATTCTCGAAAATGACACAGTTCCGGAATTCAACATGTGTTACGGAAAACGTAGCGGGTGGAACGAACGGGCCTCCTTCGATCGGCTGCTCCCAATTCTCGTCCCAATTTGTGTCTCTATTCCCACCGGTGTTTCGGACATACAGCCGGTCAAGTGTAGGTTTCCCAAGTACGCGCATCCAGCGCTGAGGGGACATGTGCTCGTTTGGATAGGTAAACGTGATCATGATCTCTCGAAGCCCTGTTAGACACTTCCTACCGGCGGGATCGTCCCTGAAAAACGAGAATATATGATTCGTTTGGTTTGGAATTGTCAATCCAAGCTTCTTGAGCTTGACCGTCTTCATCAACAAGACTGGAATGACAGCATCCTCTTCAGCACTTTCCACGATGTCGCTGAACAGAGAGTTGCCGTATTTAAAGATAGTTGTAAAGTCATCCCGGGTTCTTTGGTAATCAGCATCCTTGCGAAAGTCGCGCGGTAGCGGCAGTCGACGGGTCGAGGGTATGGCAGCAGGAATTCCTATTACTCTCATCGCGCTGGAAATGCCGCCTCGAATCTGCAAAGAAATGACGTTGTCGGCGAGACCAGGGCATTTGATCATTCTCCACAAGAAAGGAAGCAGATGTTTGACGCCCTCGAGTGGACCACGGCCAAGAAGACATGGGTTGGAGTAAAGCTCAGGAAGAACGACGCGATAGAATTGTTTCGTCGAGCGGGCCACGTGAGCTAGGGTGGCTTGATCATCAGTGAAGTGGAAGATACGAGTGAGGAGCTCCTCAGGAAAAGCAGAGACTGAAGGGTCGGCGGTTATCAACGCCATTGAGCTGGAGGGCGTACTGGAAACTGGAAGCGATGGCCGGAGACACGGGGCCGGGCGTGGAGAGGTGCTTGGATGGGAAATAGCTTCTCCAGACTGTGGATTGGACAAGCAAAGAGTGTCAACGTCTTCCAGTTGTCGTCCTTAGACTCGAGGTTGGGTGACGGTGATCTCCTGGGGTTGATTGTTGGTGGGTGGGAAGACACGCTTAATTAATAGGCGATGCTCCACTTTTGATCGTCCCCTACAATAATTATTGGCCTCAGTTACCCGGGCCAGGGCGTGTGTATAGACCACCTCCTACTATATGAACCTTGCAAATATTCTATAACCCGGCGGGAATTGAACGCACGGCAAGTTCAAAAGGGCAAAAAGCAAGTGATAAACTCCATGGGTTCCAGTGGCTGCAATACTCCTCGACAGCCAATCAGCCGTCTAGTTCGGGAAGGCTACCCGGGCGCACACCATATAGCTATCCCTTACTTACTTGTACATACTTTCGGTTTTATATTATTATAGCTAAGCTTCCTTCTAGCGCGCCTAAATATGATAATAGTAACGTTTATACAAGTTACTATAATATTAGAAAAGTATTTCTAATCCGATTAAAGTTTCTTAGATACAAGTATCTATTGAGGCTTTAAAGAGTTGAAATATAGTAGAACACTAAGATGGAGATAATCTTCAAGTTTAGAATATCACCGATTTGATTACTAAGATTAGATGAATTGATCTTGATTGAGGACTAGTTATTTTACGAGAGCCTAGGTATAAACAACGATGACTTCCGAGTCGTTATCCTTCAATATGTAATGGGTGTAGATCTTGAGTCTAACACTTGTATTGCTATTCCGCAAAGAACTAAAAGGCAAACATTCCATTTGAGATTATCAAGTAGAGCATGATGACCGTATTCAAATTTCATCCCATTGCTTCAAGCATTATCCAACCAAAGAGAAAGTTTTTCATTCCACAAAGCCACAACTTCTTCGATCCTTACGAAAAGAGCCCCTTAGCATTTCCTCTAAAGATCCCATCTCTATCGCCAGCCGTAAGAAATGAAGCAGAGCCAATCGCAGCAATACTCGCACCGTAACTGTTATTCGGTTGAACATATGGAAAATCCTGTCCAAGTTAGTCCTTGCTATTATTCCATCATGAGACCAACTTACCGAGCCATATAAAAGCTGCGTTCTCGGGACTCCGTAAGCCAATAGTCCTTGTACTTGATGTGGGAATGTAGGACCAGCACTGTCATACCAGAATCTACCAGACAACATGTCAGCCGAGTAAAGACAGTAGTGGGTACTGGGAGTAATGACTGGAACATACCTAGAATTGTAGATTTCCTGGGTACGGTTCTTCAATTGAGAATTCGTAGATAGTGATCTATCCTCTATGGAGGGATATGCGCCACCACAATGAGGGATGATGTATTTCAACGAGGTGAAATTTTGAAAGGTTTGAGTAAGTGCGAGATCCATCACTGTACGTGCGGTTTCAAAATAGAACTCCACACGACCGGAAGTGTATAGAGCTAGCCGATAGATCACGATCAGTATGTTAAAAAAATTCGGAATAGATGTCTTGCGTACTTGGATTTGCGTCAAGCAGAGACCCATCACCTAACCGTTTGAAAGGTAAAGTTGGATGGACAAAGATCTTCTTCGACTCCAATTTTAGGTTCATGGATTCTACTCCCTCGAAGAAGTCCCGAAACAGCGGATTACCAAGATAGTGACCTTCGTGGTTTGACATCAAGCCGATACCAACTGCACCCAGTTCGTCCACAGCGTATTTCACTTCTTGCAGTGCAGCAGAAACATAAGGCAAAGGCGTAACGGCGTAGAAAGAAAAGTATCGAGGAAACAATCTGACCACCTCCGCCATCCACGCATTGAGAAGTCGGGCCAATCCCACAGAATACGTTTCGTTTCCGGTAAACACCACAGAACCAGGTGTTGAAATTGATAGAATACTGTGCGCGATGTCGTTGCTGGCCATGAAGCTAAGATGCATTTCAAGATCCCAATGTGGCGTTGGTGACCCTCCAGTCACAGGCACGAGCGCGGCGTAGAAATCAGGGACGGCATGAGTGTGAACATCGATTTTGGAAGCGGTAGAGGGAATGATTGACTCGTTGAACTTGAAATAGCGCAGGGCATCAATAGATCGAGAAGCAGCCGCAAAAAATGGAAGGCGGTCCAGGAGGATACCATCTGATAAATTAGTACGATTGTCGTCGTCGGAGATGTTGCTTGAAGTTAAAACTGACCTTGTACTGCTCTGCTAATGATCCTGTCACTGGTGCTAGAGTGCTCGTTGTCACTATTCTGACAGTTTACCGCAAGGAGGACATAAGGAACGATAAGCACCGCAAAAACGTGCGAGAGGTGCATGTTGGTGAGATAGAGAGCCTTTTTGAGAAATAAAAGGCGGGAAGATGAGAGAGACAATGCGCTCCATTTTGAAGAATTGCAGCTCGGTCACTGCAGGTAGTTGGCACCGAGTGATTAGTAAGGCCAATTGGGAGGGGTATGGCGATTGAGCAAGGTTAAGGTAATGAGCAAACAGTGTCGCACAATATGCGCCAAACCTCGCCTTGCGCCTGAAGCTGCTTCCACCGGGACAGTCGTGCTGTGTGGTTTTCAGCTTAGCACCTGTTCATTTCTTACCAAGGCTCTACATGCCGGCAATTGTAATTTCTTCGAGGAAAGTGAAAATAGAAGATTCCGGCTTATCACGACCTGAGAGGTGGAAAACTGCTCCTTTCAATAGCCAAAACTTAGTAAGAAGCCACGATTCGAGTCATGGGCAGTTGGTAGTCGAACAAGCACCAATATAATGGCTGGCTTTGGTCGGGAACATCAAGTGAAGAAACCAAAGCAGCCAATTCAGGCTGCTGGATCATTTTCCACAGGATTGGCAATGGGTACATTACTCTCATCTCCCTTGCTTTTCCCTTTCCTACCAGTCTCAAGTAAAAATGGAGTTCGAAGATGGCAAGACAATAAATTATTGCGACACGCGAACCAAGCCAGACTGTGCCTGCTGATCAAGATATTGACAAGTTTGCAGCAGTGACTCCTTTGGAAGCTCGCCCAAGCAGTGTTTGAGCGCCATTGACATGGCCACATACGATCTGAGAAGAACAGGAGAGTTGGGAGATAGGTGTGAAGTCGTGTTTCTTGAAGTTGTTGTATGACAGATGGAGAGGTCGACAAGACGCGTCGCGAAGGTTAGTCGGGCTCTTAGGTCATCAGCTCCGCTCCATACGTTAGCCAGGAGAAGCAAGTGTGATGCATTTGAGAGACATTTCCGAAGCCCTTTATCGACCAGACTTGAACATATTCAGTCTTCCCTTGATTGCCGAAGCCCATCTTGACTTGGCAGTAATCGTGTACTCGGTATCTAGGAGTCCAGTCAGTTGAGGCCAATTAGTTCGAGCAAGTTCGAGCAAGATAGTCAACCATACCTCCATGCGCTGGGCTATCAGTAGCCTTTAAATCTTGTTCCACGTCTACTTCCGCCCGCGCTCGAAGGCATTGAACACCAGACACCGAAAGACTTTCATAATATTCGAGCTTCACCCTTCTTGAGGTCCAAGGAACCGCCTCTAAAGCTTGACCAGGATGTGGAAATGCCACCCACTTCATCTCTACTTTGGTTCCATTGGACCCTTTCACCGGTCGGATTTCCCACGGTGTTCCCGACGAAGAACGTATGATGTGAGTATTCGTTACGCGGCTTGGTAGATAGGCGTAAGAACACTTCGAGCAGTAGTAGATGATTATTTTATCAAGGGAGGAAAACTGCATCGCTAGTCGCTCCAAGCTGATGCAAAAGCTCATAATGCGGCGAGATTCTTGAGCAGGACTGATGCAACTGCCGCATGTGCATATCTTGATGATGAATTCCTCGGGCTTGACCCCAGCATTGCACAGAGAGTCCGAGTCAATGAGACTGTCGAGGGGAGTTCGATCGCCCTCGGAGAAGAGAGAGAATCCCATGGCCAGACTTTTGACTGTATCTGGACGTGTCTGCAAAGCCAGAGGCAGTGTGTTTGTCCATTTCGGGACATATCCTTCTGGCAAATCGACCCAACCTTTCTGAATGCTGCCATATAATTGAGAGCCTGGCCAGATGACGCATACGGCATTGAGGTAAGGTAATTGTCCAATCTCCTGGCTGATTTGCTTACATGTGAGTTTCAGAGCAAAAGCATCCCTTCGTTTGGGGAAATATTGAGCCACCTGTAGTCGTTCTTCTGTCGACAGAGTGAAGGCATGGTTCCAAATCAGTAATCTTAGCTCTCCGGGGAGGTTCAACAATGGAGAATTGGAGTTGTCGACCTGAATAGGCTCATGAATACCCGGCTCAATCAGTGATGTTTTGTTCTTCAGAAAATGAAAGAGACGGCTCTTCCTTGGGGCTTCCTTATTCGTGTCGCTAGTGTGAATTGAACAGGTCATCCTGACTCTACTTAAGATCTCGTCACAGATCTCGTTGGTTAAACGTGATCGTCGTTGGTTGAAGTGGCGCGTTGCTTGAAGAATATCCCAAAGAAAGCGGTCCACAGCGGTATCACGCGTCAATTCGACCAAATCAATATCAAGATCATCTTATGACAAGTATCTCATAACTGGAGATGAGTAATGCAAAGAAAACTTGGAAGTGATGTTTCTGGAGCGAGCGGGAAGTTAATTCCTCACCATCTCTCTCGCATGCACGGACTCACCGCGGTTGCCCCACCTTTTCTGATCAGATGACAATGTACGCATTCACCACTTCCATTATCATTGTATATGTGAGTAACAAGAGATTCAAATTGAGGTGAGGTTTTTCCTGAGTTCACTCGAATCTGCTGTCTTGGTGTTTCAAAGTAAGCGCGAGGCATCGTGGTAAGTTCGTGGCCGACTTGGATTGATGAAACAACTGTGACAGCCCCCCAAAAAACAAACATGAAGCCAATCATGCAATAGAAATGAAAACTGAATACAGAAATCTACAGAAGCTCTACTGGCAGAAGACTTTCACCATCATCTCAGGAAAAGTCGCTCAATCAAAAACGCCGTTTTATAACCCTCCGACACGCCATACCAAACCAACATCAAGAAGTAAATAACCCTTACGCAGCTGGAGCTGCCTTCTGTCCTTCACTGCCAGGTGCAACTCCCTCGTCCGTATATCTCTCCCAGTTAGCCAAGATAGCGCCAATCTTGGGCGAACTAGTTAACCTGTACACATCCTCGAAGTACTCCTTGGTGAGCGCAAACGGTCTTGCAGTGACGTTGGGGATGTATTTGCCAATCAGCTTCTGTGGATCGATGGAAGTCTTGTGGATCTTCTTCAGCAAGAAGGATCGGAAAGGCTTGACACCAGATCGCAGGAAGGTAGAGTGGAAGGGCACATCAATACCCTTCAGTGGAATGGTGGCGAAACCACGTTGAAGGTCGATAGGCTTTGGCTTGGCCTCCGTTTCCTTTGCACATCCCGTGATAATCTCAACGAGATGTGCCTTGACCTCGTCAAGGCTGAGTGTCCGTGTCAGCTCTTGAATATCGATTTTCTGCAGTTTCAGGAAGTTCAGGACGTTGGTGAGGCAGTCCAGTGCTCGCAGGTCTCCAGCACACACATACTGCATGTTCGCAATGTTGAAGTTGACAATCTCGAGCAGCCATGTGGTTTGCTCGGTGATGTTCTCAACGACGTATTGCAAAGCTGACTCGTTGAAGGTTTTGGAGATGCGCGATGGGTTGACAGCGCACATGCTGTAGTTGGAGCGACCAGTTGCGTCACGTTCGACAGCGACTTGCATGGTAAGACCGCGGTAGAACACAACCGAGACAAGGGACTCGATGGGCATGACTTCAGCCAAAGCAGCGAGAGCAGAATATTCGCCAAGGGAGTGGCCAGCAAAGCTGCTGTCGTCCTGGACAAGACCCTTGGAGCGCATGTCCTCGAAAGAAGCCTTCTCCATCAGTGTCAAAGCTGGTTGAGTGAACTGAGTGGCGGATAAAAGACCAGTTGGAGAACGGTATGTGTACGAGGTGGTGTGCTCGTCAATCTCCTTGAAGATCTTCTCTGACTTGACAGAGCCATCAGCGGCGACAGTCTCAAATGTCATGGACATGTAATTCTGACGAATGGCCTTGCCTCGAGGGCCACCAAAATGGATTGTGAGCTCTTTGGGGTTGTTTTTGACGATATTGGTAATCTTGAAGCCTAGAAATTGTTAGACGAGTTTCTGGTCGAAGATGGAGGCACTTACCATAGTTGTCCCAAAAATGAGCATCGGCACGGTCCCAAACCTCTTTGGCAACGGGGCTGCTGCCATACAAATCCATTCCCATACCTTGTTCCTGAGAACCTTGTCCAGTGAAGACATATGATGAAGTAGGTTGCTCAACCTCCGCCTCACCCAACAGAACCTTCTCTTCGGTTTCCTTGTTGATGGCCTCGATCTTGATGATCTTGCGACCGGAGACCATACCAACATGTCTGAGTTTGACATCAATGATGTCGTCAGGCAAGACCATGCCGACGAGGGATGCGTGAAAGCTTCGCACACGGCCGATGTGGTTCTCCGCAGCCCATGTCTCCACGAGACTTCGCACAGCTGCACTGGAGTACATGCCGTGAGTGATGGTGCCAGGTAGGTTGGCATAGCTGGCAAAGGCTCTGGAAACGTGGATTGGATTGTAATCACCAGACACACGGGCATAAATCTCGTTGGTTGCAGGCGCCTTGAGTGTAAGGGCGGTCTTACCATTGAGAGGAATTGGGTTTTCGAAATTGACGGGCTGGTCGATTGGGGAGCCATTGCGCTGCAAGTAATCGGTGACTGGGTTTCCGTAAGAAACACCGGCCTCGTAGTCGACGGAGGCGACCTGGACGATCTCCTTGCTGGGAAGCTCAACAAGCACTTCTCCCATTGTCTGGACTGAACTGAAGACAGTGGTGTCCTTGAACTTGACGAAGCTTTGGAGACGGAAGGTTAAAGTCTTGCCGAGCAATTCAGTGTCCGTGTCTTCCATGCGGAACCATTCCTTGGAGCGGAGAATGGCAACATCTTTTGGTGTCTCGAGATGGAGTTGCATCGGCGTCTCGGTCTTTCGCTGGAAGGTGTTCTCGAAGTCTTTGTACTCTCCTCGGTAAAGGAACTGACTGGTAACTTCCATCACTGGCTTGCCATCTCGGGTGATAGTGCCACAAACTTCAACCATCTTGCCAGAGGTCTGATTGATGACAGCATTAACCTGAGCGGTGGTGTCCAGCACGTCTCCCTTCTTGAGTGGAGATGCGCCGGGGATCATGCGGAAGCCGTTGGACAAATGGACCAGGCGCAAAAGATCGCCATCAATCACGCGAGGGAAGATGGGCTTGGTGATGGCTTTCCAGCCGACAACGATGGCGAAGTCCATTGGCGCGAACACCTCTTTGCCAGGTCGGTCGACGAAGGCCTCGCCAGTGTTGCCCACAGCATGGACAAAGTCATTGATGGCTTCGCTGGTAACTGTAGCCCGACCTCCATCGAACTTGGAGTTGACTGGGGTGTCGAAAGGTACTTCCTGGTTGTCGCCGAACCAGATCTTGTAGTAAAACTCCTTGATATGGTCATTGCGACCTTGCATGACCTCGCGAATGGGTGCATAACCAGTTTCTGGGTGGTAGGTAAATTTAAAAGGTAAGGCGACAGGTCCGCCAGTGGCAGAGCGGCCCTCAATGAGTTTCACAGAGATGACATTCTTCTCAGTCTGGCTGATTTCCACAGTTTGGACGTACTTTCCGGTGCCGTTCAGTGGCTCAGAAACAATGATGACGGTCTTTGCAGGGTCCTCTGGATGAGCTATTTCGATCCTCATGCCAGCTGTTGGTGCAAAAACACGTCGCATGGGATTGGTCTGGAAGCGCTGTCCTTGGACGAAGACGTCGGCTGTGAAGAACGCATGTCTCCATGAGTAAGTCTGGCCAGCAAGCAGCTGCATCCAGTCGTCGATCTGAGGAAGCGCGGCGTTAGGAGTAGTGGACAGACGGTAGACAATCTTGTTATCGAGCTCAGAGATGACAAGACCCTCCGACTCGACATTTTCGGTGACGTTGAGAAGCTTGCCACCGAAGTACTCAATCGTAGGAATCTTGCTCTCGTCGCCATCATAAAGATCTTGCGTCAACATTTTAATGTGACCTTCGTGTACACCATCAAGAATCTCCTTGATCGGCTCATCGACCACCTTGGAGTACTTGACAGCCATTGGACCTTGCAAAATACAAGTTCGGCCAACATCCTGATCAACAACGGCTTCGAGGTCTTCTGATTGCCAAAGAGAATCTTTCTTGAAGAAGAACTCGAAGGTCTCATCAAGCACGGGAACAAAGGGAACCGGCTTCTGGCCACGGCGTTGGCAAAGCATCAAAAAGTGCTGGACGTCTTGGGCGTTGATGAGTTGGGTTTTGGCCTCAGGGAACGCAGCGAAGACCTTCTCGACCACTGGCTCGGGGTCGTTGAGTTCAGCATAGCTCTGGATGATCGAGGAGTTGTTCTCTGAGGTTGCAAAGCGTTCCTCGAGGCGGCGGATGAAGTCACCAGTGAGCTTGGTCAAGCTCTTGTCGATCCAGCGTTTTTCGTGCTTGATGTACATCAAATCAACCATTCGGCGGACGACTTCAGCATAGGTCATGTCCTCCAAATCTACCGACTCGCCTGCAGTATTGCGACCGAACCACACCTTCTGGAAATCGTCATTCAGCTTCTTGATGATATGTGCGCGCTGTTTCTTCAGTTCGGCGACACGCTTAGCCTTGTCGGGAATGCTGAAGATCTTCTGATCCATCTCAGCCCAGAACAAAACACCACGGGTGGCCAGTTTGTGAATCGGCTCACCCATCTCAGATCGAACGGTGATAACGCCGCCAGCAGCACCTTTGTAGGTCTTCTCCCAATCGGCGTCTTCAAGTCCTTCCGCATCAACGATGGCTTGCTTAGCATTCTTAGAAGTGTAGGCTTCTTTAGCAGTCATGACACGACTGCCGAACATGCAGCCATCAAAGGGCATGGGAGGGTAGCCATATGCGCGAGACCATTGACCAGTGAGGTATGGGTAGGTATCCTCAGCGCCACCAAATCCACTGCCGGCAATGAGGACAAGATTTGGGCATTTTCGGAGGCGGCCATACATCATCAGAATCGGCTGATGAAAATCCTCAAACGAATGATGTCCACCCCCACGTCCACCGGTCCACTGGAGGAGGACTGGGAAGTGTGGGTTCGCCTTTGCGATGTTAATGGTCTGCTGGATACCTTCGACAGACCCTGGCTTGAAAGCAATATGCTTGATACCGAGGGTTTCAATGTACTCATTGGCCACCTCGATTGATGGAACACCAGCGCCAATGGTTAGGCCTTCGATTGGCACTCCATCTGCGCGCAGCTTTGCGATCATCGGAATCTGCCACTGCATGGCTCGAGGGTTGACGTAAATGAGATTGATGGTGATACCACGACCAGCTGGGATGACTTTCTCAATCTTCTGGATGGCTTCGGTCATGCTTCGCTCGTTGTAATATCCACCTCCAGCCAACTCGATCTCATAGCCAGCGCTCATCGTGGATGCCACGAAGTCCCATGGAACAGTGCAGGGGGTCATACCAGCAACAAGTACTGGGGGCAGACCAAGCATGCGAGACATCTTCGTGTCCACGAATGTGCGGCCAACGGAATCACGAACCAACTTGGGACCATGGTCCTTTACCCAGTCGGCAGCATACTGAACGGCGTGCTCGGAGTCACGGTCGAAGAGCTCTGGCTTGTAGCCGACCTCGACATTGGTACCATCGATAGCACCGGCCAAGATCACACGAACACCTGTTCCTTCCTTGTTGCGGTTGGTCAAGACACCAAGACCTGAGATACCTCCAGGACCGAAGTCAAGAATGTGGGTGGCCATAGGGAAGACTGTGGCCTTCTCCCAGTTGACGGGATCTTGGGTGATCATGCGGACCAGCGCGGGAACAATGTTGTCTAGTTTGTCCTCGCGAATATCCTTCCCACTGTTCGTGTCATACAAGGGGATTTTCAAGTTGCTACCAGGAATGATAATGTGCTTGAGATCAGCCTCGATGTGCTTCTGTGCCTCTGCAAGGTATGAACTGTGGAAGGGCGCGGTGATTGGGAGGAAACGATTGACAAAGCGAACTTTGCGGTCCGAGAAGGGGATGCGGGTTTGGTCGAGACCAGTTGGTGCTTTCACTTTGCGGAGTCTGAGGTTAAGACCATACAGAGACAGAGGAGGTCCTGTCACGACAACATTGCGAGCACTGTTGATCAAGGAGACACCAATGTGGCGATCCTTGGGCAGATGCTCATTCGTCGTATCAATGTGAGATTGCACCTGGGCAAGTGAAAGGTCGCGAATGGACAGCATAGGTGTGGGTAAGCCCTCTCCATTGTCTTCACAGTCCTGAAGCGTAGAAGGGGTGAGAGAGGTGCGTGGGAAGGCCTGCTGACTTCGAGATCCGATCCAGAAGAGGATGGTGAGCGCATCCTTTGTAGCCTTCTCGAAAGATGCCCAATCCTTGGCTGATGCGATCGCAGCTGCGGTCACGACACCCTGAGAATGGCCTGTAGTACCACTAAGGTAGTCGCGAACATGTCCAGGGTGTGTTCCCAAGGTTCTGCATGTCACAACATAGTGGGCTAGCTGTGTCAAACCGATCAACGGGAACGAGACTGGTGCTGAGACCAGGTAGTCGATGTCGGGTTGCGATTCGGGTGTGTGTAACCATCTCATAACATCCAAACCCTTGGGGTAGAGCTTGACAGCTTCTGGTGTCCGCGAAAGGTCCAGCAAATGCGCCGCGCCCACATTGATAAAATCTTCGAGGAACCAATTGTAGGTGGTGTATACTTCTCGGAGCTCGTCAAAGTATTCCTCAATGTTGCCCTGTCCACCAAAAACAGCGTAAATGTGCGCGTTTTCGTCTGCAGCTTCGCGGAAGAGTGCTGATTCGTGTGGTTTGATCGCACGTCCTACAGCTGCTCGCGCAGCAAAGTATGACTGGACTGTAACCAATTTCTTCTGGATAATTCCAGGGAGCGAAGCCGCCAGAGCGTGAACTTCGTTACCCCGGAGAAATGCCCGCTCAAATTCATTGAGCATCAGTTTGAGCACCTCTTCGTAGGAACCCGGATCCTCTGAGTCTTCCGTCTCTTTGGCTACGAATCCAAGGTATCTTGAGACCAGTTCTGCCACTGAGGAGGGCTCGTCATCTTGGGCAAGCTCTTCTGTTGCCTCCGGGAGAGTTGCGGAGAAAGAATCTTTCAATTGGGAGGCAATGTAGTGGAGGGCGGTGGGAATGAGGAAAGCATGCTCGAGGGATCCATGCGAGATAACGAGTGGTCGCAATGATGCTTGCGACCTGGGTGTAGAGACACCTGTCTGAGGGCCTGAGCCGTACATGGTGTGTGATGTGTCTAGGGTATCAAATTCGTGCTGGAAAGTATTTATTAGCTGACCATGCACCGTGGTTTTCACCCTCGTCGGGGATTCGTACAAGTGATGCTTCAGCTGCGTCTGCTCAGTAAAGAGTTGTCTGCAGCTTGCAAGCTGGAAATTTTCGACCTCACGGTACTTAGTATTTGACAAAAAGGAAAGCGCGTTATTGATTGAATGCACTTGGGCGATGGGAAGAGAGTGAGGGAGAAAGTGTGTATGGAGGCAATTGAGGTACTGGAGAGGGAGAGAGATATGGAGTGTTGGTTAGGTAGGTATGTTATGGCAAATAATATCCATCTGTCCCTCAGCAGTAACTTTGAGAGTCCACTTTTCCCCCGGGAGCTCTCTTTGGTCGTTGAGGGGCGGACAGGGGTCGAGTCTTTCAGTACAACAATTTGTTGGGACAAGAGTATGGACGAGATGCTCCGGTTCAGCGCGCGTGAACCTCCCGGATCGAACGATGCAGTCTGATGGAGCGTCTGCGACTGCTGAGCATCGTGCCGCCTCCGTCTCACACCATGATTTGATCTTGTTGGACTGCACAAGGCTACCAACACAGTGACCACGTTTGGAGCTATGATGAAATTGGGAAATGCCATGCAGGAAGCTCCAGCTGCACCCAAGCGAAGATCGCTCAGGGTAAAAGATCGCTCACCTCAGCCTCAAGTAAGTACATGACAGTAGCAACACCAGCGCATTCCAGACTAGCAAAGTCCTCTCCATTCTAGATAAGACTCTCCAGCACCTGTCCGGCTGCTATGCTTTGTTCCAAAGAGTATATAGGATCAGACGATCCTGTGCAAACGCAGTCATCAACTGCAGGTGACCCAGCCTCGCTCGCGTTGGAGGCATGTATAGTGCGAAACGGTTCCTGCGTCGATTGATACACAACTCTTTGTTGCTTTGCCCGCGATACCAACCAACTCCAGCAGTCCATAGAGTCCAGGTGTGTGCAGGTGGTGTCTTTGGCTGCTTGGTAAGAAAGTCGGGTGAATGGCTGTCGACATGATATAATACGAAACATCATTCCTCCCTCGGCGCGAGAAAATGCGGAGAGACAGTGACAATCAAAGCTCAACGGGCGCATGCCGGCGGATATTAGTGCAGGTGGCGCCCACCATCTCGGTCCCGTCCAGGTTAGACCCCATTCAGAAAATTGTTGGTTCTGCCGTGGGTTCACTTGTTGAGTTGCGGAGTGCGTGAACACCCAACAGCCCTCCATCTTATCGTCTCAACCTATTCATACCCCCGAGTCTTTTGGCTGTCTGCAAGGAAGAACACAGTCGAAGATAGGCCTCAATTGACGTCGTGGTCCTGTTCCTTCCGCCCGTCCAATTCGTCTTATACCAATTTCATCCTTCCTCACACTACCATACATTCTCTGTCCCTTACATTTCCCTGCTTACCCACAACCCACCTACCACGTCCTTCCACCCATCTGCTCAGCGTATATCACAGCACTTCGTTGCGCTGTACCCAGTGGCAATATCTTGAGTGAATCTTCGAAGCATTATTCACTTTTCATTGGGAGCTCGACAATCTATCCTCGACGAAGCTCCGCCCTTCGAAATCCCCACTCCTTAATCGACGTCCGCCATGCGTCCCGAAATCGAGCAAGAGCTCGCACATACGCTCCTCGTAGAACTCCTCGCATATCAATTCGCCTCGCCAGTGCGGTGGATCGAGACTCAAGATGTCATCCTCGGGGAGAACACCACCGAGCGAATCGTCGAAATCGGTCCTGCCGATACACTTGGAGTTATGGCGAAGCGCACATTGGCGTCGAAGTACGAGGCACACGACGCAGCGCTCTCGCTCCAACGACAGATCCTGTGCTACAACAAGGACGCAAAGGACATCTACTATGACGTTGAACCAGAAGAAGAGGAGGCCGCAGCACCAGCAGCGGGCAGCGGGGACTCTGCTCCAGCTTCGCAAGGTTCAGCGCCGGCACCAGCAGCTCCAATTGTCGCAGCACCTCCTCCAGGAGTTGGGCCAGCTGCAGCTGTAGCTGACGAGCCAGTGACTGCAACCGATATTTTGCGAGCACTTGTAGCTCAGAAGCTGAAAAAGGCACTTATGGACATTCCGTTGTCCAAAGCTATCAAGGATCTGGTTGGAGGTGAGTTTGGGAGAATTCTGGTACTTTTCAGAGGAGAAGGCTAATTCGTGCGACAGGAAAATCCACCCTGCAGAATGAGATACTCGGAGACTTGGGCAAAGAGTTTGGCTCGACACCCGAGAAGCCAGAAGACACGCCTTTGGACGAGCTAGGAGCTGCCATGCAAGCGACATTCAATGGACAACTCGGAAAACAATCCTCTTCTTTGATCGCCAGAATGGTGTCCTCAAAGATGCCTGGAGGTTTCAACATCACAGCAGTTCGCAAGCACCTGGAGACGAGATGGGGACTTCAACAAGGACGCCAAGACGGCCTTCTGTTGCTTGGTCTTACAGAAGAGCCCGCAGCTCGACTCGGCTCTGAAGCCGACGGAAAAGCTTGGTTGGACTCAATGGCAAACAAATATGCTGGAATTGCTGGAATTGATCTTTCCAAGCCGGTTGCTGGCGGAGACGGAGGAGGAGCTGGAGGAGGCATGATGATGGATCCAGCAGCTCTCGACGCTCTTACTAAGGATCAGCGAGCACTCTTCAAGCAACAATTGGAGCTATTCGCGCGTTACCTGAAAATGGACCTACGTGCAGGCGACAAAGCATTTGTTGGCTCCCAGCAAGCTCAGACTGCTCTCCAGGCACAGTTGGATCTCTGGAATGCCGAACATGGCGACTTTTATGCTTCTGGCATGGAGCCATCCTTCACACCTCTCAAGGCTCGTGTATACGACTCTTCGTGGAATTGGGCACGACAGGATGCGCTAAGCATGTACTACGACATCATTTTTGGACGTCTCAAGGCAGTCGATCGTGAGATTGTGAGCCGCTGCATTGCTATCATGAATCGATCGAATCCTCGCCTTCTCGATTTCATGCAATACCACATTGATCATTGCCCTACCGAACGTGGCGAGACCTACGAACTGGCAAAGGAGCTCGGGCAGCAACTCATTGAGAACTGTAAGGACGTGCTGAACGAAGCCCCAGTCTTCAAGGATGTGTCTATCCCTACTGCTCCTTCATTGGAGATCGACGCTCGCGGCAATATCAACTACTCAGAGGCTCCCCGACCTGCAGTCCGCAAGCTCGAGCATTACGTGCGTGAGATGGCTGAAGGAGGTAAGCTTTCGGAATACGGAAACCGTACCAAGGTCCAAAACGACTTGCAGCGCATCTACAAGCTTATCAAGCAGCAACACAAGATTTCCAAGTCATCTCAGCTAGAAATTCGGAAACTGTACGGCGATGTCATCCGCTCGCTCTCCATGAACGAGGGCCAGATCATCCCTGCAGAGAACGGCAAAGCAGCCAACAATCCAGCAAAGAAGGGTCGCAATGGTCGCCTGCCCACCAAGCCCGGCAAGGTTGAGACAATCCCATTCTTACATCTCAAGCGCAAGGACGATCATGGCTGGGAATATAGCAAGAAGCTCACTGGCGTGTACCTGGACGCCCTTGAGAAGGCTGCCACTGAGGGTGTCACCTTCCAGGGACGCTATGCTTTGATGACCGGTGCTGGTGCAGGTTCCATTGGAGCCGAAGTCTTGCAAGGTTTGATCAGTGGTGGCGCAAAGGTCGTTGTCACCACTAGTCGTTTCTCCCGGGAAGTCAACGAGTACTACCAGTCCATGTACTCACGCTTTGGCGCACGCGGCTCTCAACTCATCGTTGTACCGTTCAACCAGGGCAGCAAGCAGGACGTCGAGGCGCTCATCAACTACATCTACGATGACAAAAAGGGTCTCGGATGGGACCTCGATTTCATCATTCCGTTCGCAGCTATCTCCGAGAATGGTCGTGAGATTGATGGCTTAGACTCCAAGTCGGAATTGGCTCATCGTATCATGTTAACCAATCTTCTTCGATTGCTTGGTGCTGTCAAGGCTCAAAAGTCCGAGCGTGGCTTTGAGACTCGTCCTGCTCAAGTTATCCTCCCACTTTCGCCCAACCACGGCACCTTCGGTAACGATGGTCTTTACGCCGAGTCAAAGATCGGTCTGGAGACCCTCTTCTCTCGATGGCACTCCGAGAGCTGGGGTAACTTCCTCACCATCTGCGGTGCTATCATTGGCTGGACTCGTGGAACCGGTCTCATGGCCGGCAACAACATTGTTGCTGAGGGTATCGAGCGCTACGGCGTCCGCACTTTCTCTCAACAAGAGATGGCTTTCAATATCCTCGGTCTCATGGCGCCATCGATTGTCAACCTTTGCCAGGTTGAGCCTGTTTGGGCTGACCTCAACGGTGGCTTCCAATACTTGCCCAACCTGAAGGATCTGACAGCTCAACTCCGCAAAGAGCATACTGAGCTCAGCGAAGTACGTAAGGCTGTCGTCAAAGAGACTGCTATTGAGCATAAGATCGTCAACGGTGACGACGGCGAAGCTATCGACAAGAAGGTCAAGGTCGACCGCCGCGCAAACATCAAGTACGACTTCCCTAACCTTCCTGATTGGGACACCGAAGTCAAGCCTCTCAACAGCGATCTCAAAGGCATGGTCGATCTTGAGAAAGTTGTTGTTGTCACTGGTTTTGCTGAAGTCGGGCCCTGGGGTAATTCCCGCACTCGATGGGAAATGGAAGCATATGGCGAATTCAGTCTCGAGGGTTGCGTTGAGATGGCGTGGATCATGGGTCTTATCAAGAACCACAATGGGCCAATCAAGGGCAAGACATACTCCGGTTGGGTCGATGGCAAGACTGGTGAGCCCGTGGACGACAAGGAGATCAAGCCCAAGTACGAAAAATTCATCTTGGAGCACTCCGGTATTCGTTTGATTGAGCCAGAGCTATTCAATGGCTACGATCCAAAGAAGAAACAATTGTTGCAAGAGATTCAGATCGAAGAAGATCTCGATCCTTTCGAGGCGTCCAAGGAGACTGCTGAGGAGTTCAAGCGCGAACACGGTGACAAGGTTGAAATCTTTGAGGTAGAGTCTGGCGAGTACACTGTTCGCCTACGGAAGGGAGCCACGCTGCTCATTCCCAAGGCACTCCGATTCGATCGTCTCGTCGCTGGACAAATCCCAACTGGCTGGGACGCAAAGAAATACGGTGTCCCCGACGACATCATCTCCCAAGTGGATCCGGTCACTCTGTTCGTACTGGTCACCACCGCTGAAGCCCTCCTTTCTTCCGGTATCACCGATCCTTACGAGTTCTACAAGTATGTCCACATCTCGCAAGTGGGTAACTGCATCGGTTCTGGTATTGGTGGTACCACAGCTCTTCGTGGCATGTACAAGGATCGCTTTTTGGATAAGCCATTGCAGAAGGATATTCTCCAGGAGTCCTTCATCAACACCATGTCTGCTTGGGTTAACATGTTGCTGATGTCCTCCACTGGTCCCATCCGAACCCCAGTCGGCGCTTGCGCAACTGCTGTCGAGTCCATCGATATTGGTTACGACTGCATTGTCGAGGGCAAAGCCAGAGTCTGCTTTGTCGGTGGTTTCGACGACTTCCAGGAGGAAGGTTCGTATGAATTCGCCAACATGAAGGCAACCAGTAATGCCGAGGATGAGTTTGCTCATGGACGCACACCAAAGGAGATGTCTAGACCGACCACCACCACCCGAAACGGCTTCATGGAGTCGCAAGGTTGCGGTATGCAAGTCATCATGGACGCTCAGCTCGCTCTCGACATGGGTGTCCCAATTTACGGTGTCTTGGGCTTCACTGCCACCGCCACGGACAAGATTGGTCGCTCTGTTCCTGCTCCCGGAACTGGTGTGCTCACCACTGCCCGTGAGATGGAGAGCAAATTCCCATCTCCACTCCTCGACATCAAGTATAGGAAACGACAGATGGAGCTCCGACGCAAGCAAATCAAGCATTGGCAAGAGTCAGAGCTCATGTACTTGCAGGAAGAGCTTGCAGCTATGAAGCAACAGGGTGCCGAGTTTGACGACTCCGAGTACTTGCACGACCGCGCTCAGCACATCGAGCGTGAAGCCAGGCGACAAGAGAAGGATGCCCTCGCCAGCTTGGGCAACAACTTCTGGAAAAAGGACCCACGCATTGCGCCTCTTCGTGGTGCCCTCGCCACATGGGGTCTGACCATCGATGACCTCGATGTGGCTTCATTCCACGGAACCTCGACTGTTGCCAACGACAAGAACGAGTCTGATGTCATCTGTCAGCAGATGAAGCATCTTGGTCGTAAGAAAGGCAATGCTCTCATGGGTATTTTCCAGAAATATCTCACTGGACATCCCAAAGGTGCTGCTGGTGCCTGGATGTTCAACGGCTGTTTGCAGGTCTTAAACTCTGGTCTCGTACCTGGTAACCGTAATGCCGACAACGTCGACCAAGTCATGGAGAAGTTTGACTACATTGTCTACCCAAGTCGATCCATACAAACTGATGGTGTCAAGGCCTTTTCAGTGACCAGTTTCGGTTTCGGTCAAAAGGGTGCACAGGCAATTGGTATCCACCCCAAGTACTTGTATGCCGCTCTTGACCATGCGCAGTTCCAGACCTACAAGCAGAAGGTTGAGTCAAGACAGAAGAAGGCCTACCGATATTTCCATGACGGTCTCATCAACAACACGATGTTCCGTGCCAAGGACAAGAGCCCATACGAAGACGCTCAGCAATCCAAGGTCTTCCTCAACCCAGCTGCTCGTGTCTCGGTTGATAAGAAGACTTCTCAACTGATCTACCCAGCCACTGCACCAAAAGTCGTTGCCGATAAGGCCAAGACCGAGCAAACGAGGGTAATGATTGAATCCCTCACCACGAGTGCTGGACCAAATACGAAGCTCGGCGTCGATGTTGAAAACATCACCGCCATCAATATTGAGAACGAGACATTCATTGAGCGCAACTTTACACGTGCCGAGCGTGCCTACTGCGCAAAGGCTGCTTCGCCACAAGCTAGCTTTGCGGGTCGATGGAGTGCTAAGGAGGCTGTCTTCAAGGCTCTCGGTGTGCCTGGCAAGGGTGCCGGTGCCCCATTGAGCGACATCGAGATTTCAAGCGATGAGAAGACTGGTGCGCCAGTTGTCGTGGTAAGTTGATATCACATACTACTTCACTATACTTTCTAACACTCTCACAGCTCCACGGTGATGCAAAGGAAGCAGCCAAGCGTGCTGGTGTTAAGTCTGTCTCCGTCAGCATCAGCCATTCGGACGATCAGGCTGTCGCTGTTGCAGTCAGCCAGTTCTAAGCAGGCTGGTTTAGTGCCTGCGATTAATGGCGGGATGATGCATGGTTGTTTGCTTGTACAAGTTCGATTTGCCTTAGTCTTGTCACATAAAGGTCGGTGATGGACAGCGGCGTTTTGGGGATGGGGATTGCACGAGAAGTTTGGAGTCAACATCGAATGGACGATGGAGTCGTATTCTTTCTGTGTATGTTTGTTTGCTTTCCAAAAGACGAGGTGGTGATGAGATTTCTAGACGGCTCGTGCCTGCTATATCGAAGATATTTTTTACTCTTTCCTACCTGTGCTTTGTAGCCGTCAATCGAAATGATGGTTATGTTCTTCAAACTTGACCAGGTGTTCAGTTTTGACTTGCCGTGTGGTAAATACTGGCAGTCGTCTACTCAAAGTTCGGCTGTCCGAAAGGCGTCCAGTATTTATAAAGAGTCCTATCTAGGAAAGAACACCTGAATTGATATTGCGGGCGTTGAAGATATCAAAAAAAAGAAAGAAAAATCAGAACTTAGCGCTTTATAATTTACCCGCTGTGAGCGTGTTGGATGGGATGGATGGGATATTTATAGGGAGTTTTTGTGTTTTAAAAGTAGGGAGATTGTGTTGATGTTTTTGATACCTAGGTATTAATGAAATTATTTAGAATGCGGTGAGTATGAGGGACTTATACACTTGATCGTAATATCTTATAAAGTAGAGATGAGCCTGTCCATCCACTTGTAAATTATGAAGAGGACTGCAACAATCTTGATCGTTCCGACAACGTAGTGGTGGTGTCGCCGCTTTAAGCTACCTATCAAATGACTCGTGTTTCTCCAATGTTTATTTACTGCGAACACCCTTGCTTTCATACTTCAATTCTACTCCACTCCCGCTTCACCTCCAGCCCGCCTTCACTACAATCGCTCAAGGAATTGCCTCAATATGAATGAACGAGCCTCATACGCTCAGCCCATGGACTTTGAATTCCAAAACGGAACTGGACAAATCAACGAAAACTCTCCTTGGATCGCCAGCACCGCAGCTCGAGCGGCAAACAAGAGCTCATTCCGCTCCAATAGCAATCGCGACGTTCCCCTGGCCTTTTCGCAACAGGCACAAATCGATAACATACATGCGACTGGCAAGAGACCATTCTCATCTTTCAACTCGCCTGCAAAACCTCAACTTCCCAAGCTACGTGAGCCCCACGGCGAGCGCGTTCTCTTTTCGGATCTAGGCCTACAGGATACATCCTACAACAAGCCGCTGCCCTCCACGCCTGCCCAGTTCAGGTCGAATCTTTTCAGTACGCCGAGGACGCAGCTTGCTGATTCGTCAGGTGGAGAGACGCCGGACACGGTTGACAACGCGGCGGATACAGAGGCAACACCCGATACGGGCATGGGTTTCCGTACCAAAATGGCCGATTTCTTTGGCAGCAGCAGCAAGAGTCCGTCAAAGAAAGCAATGATCCTTAGCAAGGGCAGTCCAGGAAAAGGAGAGATTGCGAAACCATACTCGAATAAGATCGTCAAGAGAAGGGACAAGCAAACGTCACGTTCTTCGAAGCGCCTACGACAACAAGCAGAAGAATCGGACTACGAAGCACCATCACCGCGCAAAGGATCGGAGGCACAAAAGCAGGAGGAGGTACAACAGAAAGGACCGCATCCTGTTGGTGCCTTTTTTGCTTGGATTGAGGCACATCCGACTCTGCCTCACACCCTCAGCTTCTACGTCCAATTCTTCTTCGATTTCCTGATAGCGGCCGGTGTACTCTATGTCATCTACTCCATGTGGTCAGCAGTTAGCGGAGACGTGGACAAGAAAGCGCAAGAAGCTGTCGCCGAAATCCGTGTCGAGATGGCAGGTTGTGCCCGCCAATGGCAAGAGAATCAATGCGATCCTAACAACTTTAATGTCGCACCAGCTCTTATAAATCTATGTGCCGATTGGAAGAAATGTTTTGAAAAGGATCCTCAAAGTGTCGGCCGCGCGAAGGTATCTGCGCACACTTTCGCCGAGATTCTTAATTCGTTTGTTGAACCGATTTCGTTCAAGGCTTTCGTACGTCTGATGTTCTTTCTACTAATATGTTCCTACAAAGCAAGGTTAACAAGGCCGCAGATTTTCAGTCTGGTGGCAGTAATTACGCTCATAGCGTTGAACCATATGGCCTTTGGCGCCTTTAGAAACAAAGCTCCCTCCCATCACCAACCGAATCAATACATGCACCCTCCACCTACCCCACAAAGACATCCTAGTGGAGGTTGGGATTATGGATATACGCCTTATGGAAATCATCAGGCACTTCCGCCGCCGAATTGGGGACAGCAGGGACAACAGGCGTTGGAGGAAGCGAAGAACGGAGGGGCGAGTCCGAGGAAATATGTGATGCAATATTGATGTCTTTGGAAAAGGGAGGAGTTTTGATGGCTTTGGTCCTGGGGTTCGAGAGGGATCTGGTATTCGCCAATATAAGCCCGCTGCTGCTACTATCCTGTTTTGTGCTGTCACTCATCATGGGCATGGAGCGTTGAAAATCGCAGCGAGTAGGGATACATTGTCCAAGCGTGTAGGGCGAGCAAACGTGGGCTTTGCTAGATACGTCAGCCGGCGGTGTCGGTACAATTCGATGAAGTACTCGTCTGTACACGAAATCCCATCCTCTCCCGTCTCAGCAACATTTCTCCACTTTTATCATTTGTCGAACGTGTCCTTCTCGAGTGAATCAAATTAAACATAGAAATTGTTGTACAGACGACTGCGATATATACCCGAATTAAAATTTGTTGGAACCCCTTTTTTGTTATCTATAAACATGACACTGGCTGCCTATTTTGATCAATATCTATTTTCGAGGATTTCCGATATGGGTTTATACCGCATTCGTTCTTCAATTGGGGTCAACTTCATGTTGTGGATTCGTGTTTGCGGTTTCGTAAGTAGACATTATTTAATATTCACAATATGTCTTGAGTGATTCACATTGAGAAACCAAGTACCCACTGCGTAACCAAAGGGTTGTTGTTATACAAGGTTGATATGAAGTCGTGATATAATGGATATATATATGCGCTCAAAGGTCAATATTTTTCACTCCATGCTTTCCAAAAGCCCCAATGCTCCGTTTTTATGCATGCACATCTCAGAACCATTTTCTGTACGTTTCAAAGATTCGAGTCAGAACGAGCCTTTGCTTTTCGAGACCCGTTTTTATATCTGTGAGTTGGTCCATCTCAATCAGAAATTCTCGAAATACGAGGCGGGGGAAGGTTTTGCTGGCGAGTTGGCGAAGCATGTGTGCTTCGCAGAGCAGTAGACCGTAGTCTTTGTAGTACAATTCACCATAATCGGATGGGTTCGCCGATGTTAGGATACGATGGATGTTTCTATCATTAATGTAAGTTTGAGCTGATTACGAAAGAGAGAGATCTGGCTCCTTGGGGTCAAGTCTGTTCCCATTTTCTTGCGCTATCTCTTTCAGTTTGAAGTGCCTCATATTGAAGATCGAAAGAGATAGATGCCTGGCAAAATTCGAAACTTCAATTGCCAGAAATACAGCAGATTCTTTGTTAATTTGAGGACCCTCAAATTGAGGTTGACATCGATGGTTTTTTGGCAATTAATGGTCCAGAACCGCCAGAAGATTATCGACATGGACCCAAAAATGGAAGGATAGTGAGTGAGAGCTAGAACGTACCGGAGGACACAAAGCATCTGTTCTTGTGCTTTCCCTTGCTGGAGACCTTTTCTGCTTCCAAATACACTGTTGAGGTAGCGCACAACACCAAAGGTAATGAGCACGCCTGGTGTGATCCCTAACAGCCCAAACAGGAGTTCTTGTTGTTTGAGGAGGGAGTCAATACCACCCATCGCGACCTCGACGTCCACCTTTGTCTTCTGTATTTGTACCAAAAGGGCACGGATAAGATTGCCTCGAATGGCTCCGATGAAAGGTTTTGCCATGTCTCTTTCGTAAGCCTTGAGGATTGGTGTCAGATCGCCATTTTGCACTTTGGACTTGATGTCACTGAGTTCGGCGTCACTCAGCGAGCCGTTCTCGTCCCGTGCAAACTCCACAACCATTCTTTCAAGACTGTTACGATCGCCTTCTAGACTTCCTTTACTCATGATGGCAACCTCACTCGCTTCGTCATGCCGAATGGTCCCAATCACACGTTCCACGGGTTCGACGACCCAATTTTGCCAGAAATCGATGCACGTTTGCCCGAATCCTTGTATCCATTCGATAATTTCGGCTTTTCGGTTGACGGCGAGTCGTAATATGGTGCTAGACGACAGTAGAAGTGCAGTTGCTGGAAGCCAATACCGTATAAGCCGCGACGGACGACCATTGTGATCTAAGCGCTCGCTGAACGTTGACGTGTACTCTGGCAGCGTATGACGCAGCAGGATTTCTATCCGTGTAGAGATCTCTGCGGGATTCAGGTCCTCTGCGGTCGCAGCACCTCCATTTTCCGCCAGAACAAAAAGACGATCGTCGCGTCGCATTGATCCAATGGTTTCATCGAAGCTCTCCACGTCGGCCTCTGGATCCTGCACGTGCGATAACACTGCGCCCATCAAAGCAATACTTTTTGTAATCGTGCTCTTCCACTTGTGCTGATCGTCTGCAGCTGCGCGAACCTCCATTGGCGTGCTCATACCCTCTTCGTGGATACTCTCATTGCTCAAACCCTCCCCAAGTATGACACCCAACGCATTCGCATTTATCTCCCTCAATTGCTTGAGTCTCTTTTGATTCTTACTCGCATCATTCCTGACTCTTGCAAGCGGCGAGACCACTCTTCTCTGCATTGTTGCCAGCGATCGGTGCCGTACGGATTCCTGCACCAACGCGTAAAATTGCCTCCATCCATCTGTGATTGTACTTGTCCGCCGAGCCTTTACGTCCGAATATATATCCTTTGTCCATTCCCACATTCGAATCGGGGAAGTTTGTAAAGAGTATAATCCTGCATATCTCCGCGAGCTTAAGATATCATCCCAGTACCAAATATGGTCGCTGACTTGCAACGTCTGCTCCAGTATCGTATTCAGAACTACGCCGTATGCTTGGACTGCCGCCTTGCTGACAAGAAGCCATTCCAGCTCTTGCTCGTAACCTGGATCTTCCGAGGCCACTTCCGCGTCGTGTAGGATATGCAGAATTTTGTTTTTAGAGGATAGAGGAGAGGCAGCGGATGCGGTGGTGGAAAGCGACTTTATCAACGATTGCAGCTCGGTGAGTCGAAGTACCTTCTTTGTATCGTGCGTATCGGAAACAGAGATGGTCTGCCAATCTTCGTCTACCGCCGTCGCGTTGAGTTGTAGTCGATCAAGCTGGCCGTCGATGCGACGGACTTGACTGCGTGAAATTAGCACAAGCTAATCATGGATGTTGATGAATTTCTGAGAAGTCCAGAATCTAACATATGTCGATATCGATCTCAGCTTAGCGGGTTCGGTGTGAAAGCCATGACTGGGAAATCCTGATGACCACAGGCGCATTGATGATGAATTGGCGAAGAGCCTGGTGGGTAATATTGTTGGTTACTTACTCCACTACGAAAGACATGGCAGTTTCAGTGTTATCATATGTCCCTGGTAGTTGTTTTTCGCATTTTCGCTAGCTGGTGCTGTTTGTTGTGGTGTGTCTTTACAGAATCAGATCAACCGCGGTGACGTAGCAGAAACCGCCAGGCCGCCTTGGGTAGTCTCCCGGATCTCAGGCTCAAGGCTTCAGCCTTGTCGATGAACGGGTAATCTTGCCACAGTAAATGTCCTTTAATCCCCAGTTCTGCACTGGAAAGCCCATTTTCGGTGTGAGGAAAGGTGGCCACTATTATCACAGAGAAAGACTTGAACGATCTAAGGGTCTTCATTGTGGTCCTGATCATACCTCCTAGTAGAAACAATAATCTTGACCATACGCAATCTTGTACCAATCAACTGTGACCAACTACCGCCAGTTCGAGTGTAGCGTTAGCCTAAGAACGGATTCCCATGTCGAATATTGTCCCAGTTCTTACTACTCGACCATCGCAAGTCAACATACGAGGCTAGAAGAACCTTCGAGTGCCGGAGCAACGTCGGCTCTTGCTCTCGTGCTTCTATTGGTAGCTTTGTTGGCTTTGTCCGTGAGAAGGAATTGAGGAGAGGAGACGTTGTGTACGAGTCTGATATTGATGTGTCTGTGACTTTGAATGCGAAGGGAATAGGCACATTCAAAATCAATATCTCCAGCCTAGAACCCAGGGAGGAAAGGCTCTCGTTCCGATCATCCATAAATCCAGTGAGGATTCTTTTAGTACCTAAGAAAGATAAAGTTTACCCGCACCTACGTGGGAAAGTGACCGAGAAAAGCTTCTCCATCGCTGAAGTCAAGGACAGATCAAGGATCTACCACAATCCGAGTCGATATCTCAAAGTCGAAGAGATCAGTGCATGCGGCTTTTGTAATTCTTGTCCAAAATACAGCATAAATTGAAAATTCCTGCAGAGGCATCGCGGTATACTTCTAGCATGATTGTGCTTACATTCTGGTCCGCCCAAAGTACTTCTCTCATCATAAAGTAGTCTCAGCTCCATAAACCCTATCCGGAGGATTTTGACATCATGATTACACAGTGTGCTGTCCCGGATAAAACTCGTAAAATCGTAAATCGTAAAATCGTAAGTCCATCAACTCCATGTTCCTTATCTGAAACAGAAGTCCTTTTTGAGTTCCAGATATCGCGTCTACCCAGACAACGGTAGCCTCGGTCTCGGACCGTCAGTGTGCCAGGGCGACGAGGAGGTTCTCCATCATGGGTAAGAAGCCTTGATCGTTTACATGACCTTGTTGTGGACCAGCTTCTGAGCCCCAGCTATACGATCAGGCTTCGTGGTTGGGTGGATTCGCTTGATCGAAGGGAGATTCGCACAGGCTTATGACATTGAGTTGTCCAGGTGGAGAGTGACGAAGCAGAAGACTCTTGGGAACTTGGTGTATGGGTGTTTTGACATCTTTTTCTCTCACAAAGACTGACCGACATGCCAAGGCTGCCGAAACGGATATGTGTCCTCACGATGGTATGCCAAACCTTTCAATCAACAGACCCTCGAAAACTATCCGTTTTCTACCACAGTATTTTCGATCATCAACACCTCCCTAACGAAACTTTTACGATTCGAGATACCGACAAAGAAATCCCATATGTGTATCCACAGCCTCCAGCCACCCCACCTTCTCGGTCTGCTG
Organism: Venturia aucupariae; assembly: GCA_003693225.1. Taxonomy (NCBI): domain Eukaryota; kingdom Fungi; phylum Ascomycota; class Dothideomycetes; order Venturiales; family Venturiaceae; genus Venturia; species Venturia aucupariae. The sequence goes on from QWZN01000071.1 coordinate 115,551, forward strand.
TGCAGGAAATACTACGTCTACTCGATCAAAATTCACGCTACTATTTGCTGTACTTGGCAAGTCCAGACCAGAGCCCGATCCGTGAACTTCCCGTAGCCTCGTCCTCACGATCAGATGCTGGCCTATGCGAGAAGCTCGCTCCCTTCGTTCGGCCGCACGCGGTCACCGAGGGTTACGAGTACTAAAATTAGAGTACTACTGTGGTACAATGTCAAGCATCAAATAGATTCCTCGGCTTGCTATTATTCGTCTGGGCACAACAGACATGGTCGGGGCTTGATTGGTTAGTGAAGCGCGATCTTCCTACTACTGAGCTTGTCTTCAGCGGTATAGAATCAACATCAACGTGTGAGCACTGGAAACTGCTTCTGCTGACCTCGCACCAGTCGTTTGAGGTGATTTATCCAAGTCACGCTTTCTTTTGTGGCATGTTGATACAGACTTTCACACATCTCTCTTTTTCCTCAATCTGAAGATATTTTCATATCCATGTTCGCTAAGTGTATTATTTTCCGAACTATTATGGGAAAGCCACGCTAATTTTCTCAGCATAATTAAAGTTCGCGAGAGGCGCTTGGTAAGATCTTGTCCCAGTCTCTGGAAATCGGGATGCTCAAAGCTCAAATAGCTGGAGACCCTGTTGCCGCTGCTAGTGGTTAAAAATACTTATCATCTTTCTTTGTTGTGTGGGGGTGGGAGCTAAACTACCACAGTAGTAAGTAGTAAATCGAGGTCTCAGGTACCGTATACATTGGCCAAATTCGCCAGTGCCTCGGTTTCAACACGAGCCTCGTAGTCGGGTCGAGCAGGTTTTACAGATGACTTGCGGCATGTAGATTGAGCGTGGTCAGCTTGACTCTCAGAGCGGGCCCGGCGACTAGCCGAGAGCTCTACCGTTTTTGCCGTGTCCATGGCACCCGTGCCCCGTGAGTAAACCGGGTATCCGTCCAAGGCTGTCGGTGTTTTGGTCTTGGACACTACACTCTTGCTCGAATTTGGGTTAACAATTTAAATTCGGCATCTCCTCGCCTACACAACCGAGCCTCGTCTAGAAGGGAAAGCTGTCTGCATGCCTGTCGAATGCCTAGTTGAGCATTTACACTGAAGCTTTGTACCCGCCAAGGCACATGCTGGCCATCGGCGTTTGGATCCTCCGAACGCATCTTGGTTCATTCTTGGGATCGACTTTTGTCCATATTACTGTGTATATGGACCGTTGTGGAGTTGTTGGCCGAGCTGTTTCCCCCGACGTGGCACGAGCGCCGAGAAGGAACCTCGTCCAGGAACAGTGCCCTGGTAGCTATACCAAATATGGAGCATTTTAATCTATAAGATCACCTTTTCAGTCGGGTCTCAGATCACAAATCTCCCAATTCATCCACCAACCTATCAACGGCCGCGTGGACTTGACTGGGATGTTCTCCAAGCCGAAGATAGAAATTTTGTTCGAGGGTTTACGGATCAAGACAAGAGTCTCGGCGAAATAGCGTAAGACATATGTGAAGATTGTTGCTTGGTATCTGGTATAAGTTCGTTCCGCTGGTCTGTTTCTTCTTCCTCTCATCCTCTCCTCAATTCCTGCTTCCTTAAATCACTCTCACGTCACTGTGTTGCGCGCTATAAGCAGTCTCAATCAGATCAAATCTTGGTCCACACACATCTACAATCAACACTGAAAGCATCACCAAAAGAACATCTTTCCAACACAACATGCAATTCACACTGCCTCTTCTAGCTTGCTTAGCTAGCTTGTCATTAGCTGCTCCTGTCGCAACACCAAGCGACTTAGCGACAAGGGACACTATCATCGTCGACCGAGCTATTTCGAGAGCTCAAACCGCGCTATTCAACCTCGCCAAAACGATCGACATCTACTACCACACACCTTCTCGCAACGCCCCCGTTCAACAAAAGTTAATCAGTGACGATGCACAAACCGCAATCGACGCCCTCACGCAGGGCGCACAGCAGATCTCATCAGGTCCTCTAGTCGACCGCCTCGAAAAGCCTGGAGTTGTCATACGAGCAAATCAACTACTGGATCAGATCCGGGTCACGAGTGACGCATGGGTAAAAGCAAAGGGGGTGATTGTGAGCAGTGGAGGAAGGCAACCAATTGGCGAGGCTGTGAAGAATCAAGCGAGCGCTGCCAACTCTTTCGCTACAGCTTTGGTCAGGAAAATGCCGGGTGGAGAACGAGATGCCTTGGCGGACTGGTATGAGAGAGAGGTCAATCAGGCGGTCAAGAAATCTGTCGTTGCCTTCAACTAGCGTTTCCTTTGTCAATCGTCGGATTAAAAAAAAAAAGCGACTTAATACTGAGCGTGAGCGCACTCCTGCATACGGGCTTTGTACAATATACCGATCAATATAATTAATACCTTTAACATCTTCATTCACTTTTTGGGGCTTACTACCTATATCCTTGCAATCTTTGCCATGATATGGTATCCACTCTTTGCAAACCTTTGCTGTCATGTGAACAGTGGACGTCGGAGAAGTCGGTACTCAAAAAGGAACTCGAACGAGAGAGGAAGCGACGGACCTTGACTCTTCTCTATCCCGCGAGAACGAGAACCCGAATCCCCGTACTATGGTAGGTCTATTTATACTGCTGGAAGGAAATGACCGACGAAGAAGGTCGAATACCGCGACTAGTAAAGCTGAAATGCCATCAGATCACCTCCCAAGACCCGGGTCTCTTGGGCTTCGTAGTCCATGGTAGGTGGACAGTTCCGCCAATGTAGGGACGGAGTCAGAGGCATTGCAACTTGGAGATAACCATATGAACAAATTATCAACTATTTCGTATCCACCGCTTTCATCGATCTATCACACCAATACGTAAAAGCCAATTTTTGTGCTGTGGGATTGTCGAAGAGAATCTTACGATGGCTGTTTTTATTGAAACTCTCTACGCATTCTGGTCCTCTCTTCACACTCTCATGGCAAGCTCAAAATGCCAGGCCTCGTTCCCGATACAGTGCCTGACGACTACCCGAAAAGATCAGGGGGATCGTGATTCGGTAAACAATTACGCCCAAGCTCCAACAAGTATACTATGGTAGTAAATGTGAGCGGATGCACCCTGTCTGATCCATGTTCTACAGCGAGAACATCCTGACGAGAGATCAGCAGTCAGACGTTTCTTTGGCATCAGACCACAGTGTATTTTTAGCCAGTATCTCAAGTGTTAGAAGGAGAGCAGCCTGCCAATTCGTAGCATTATTAGCGAGCCAATCTAGCCCTTCTATTCTCGAGTCGCGCTATACAATCTCAAGATCTGCACAACAGTTTTGCACGCTTTCACCTCGGATACGCAGCTCTTCGTGCCGACTTCGAATGGGCAGCCAAAGCATTGGAAAGGATACATCAGAAGGAGAGCGAAGTGAGGATATCAAATAACTCTTCCCAGGACTGTGTTATTTCTATCCTAAGACTGCTAGCCATTAGCCGTGGTCTATAATTCATCTAACTCTTGAAGTGACTCGCGAGTTCGATCTCACTTTCGCACGATGCTGCTTCATACATCGACGATTCGTGGGATATTTTGACGTGGTTTAGTAATTGGAGTTGGCTTGGACGGAATGGATTTTCGGTCATCTAGACGTACAATACAATATCCCGGCTGAGACAGAGATCGGTCTGAGAGGTGCTGGAGTATAACTCCTTTACCGCTTACTCGAGTGCGGCGGTTATGGATAAGTCTGTCGACCTCAAGGAGGTAATTTGATCAGGAGACCAGGCCTTGGTAGCTTCACCAAGGAATACACCTTTTAATCTGTATGTATTACTGCATTCAAATCTTGTCCTCACTTCGTGCAGCCTGATTGTAATTCTCACATCGAAATAGAGGCGTTGAATCAATGCGAGGCTAGATTTGCCAACGTACTATAACCTACAACAGCGCAATGTGACGTACACCACGTTAGGCTATTGTTGATTTTTGCAAGCTTTCGGCACGTCATGAATAACAATGGATAGGCATCAACTCACCACTTATGTGTGGGAACACGGCAGCCTGTCTTGTCTCTCTTGACTTCAGTAGGCCCCCTATCGACCACAAGCGTGACACACTAGGCGAGCCTCTTTCATGTAAAACGCTCATAAATCTCTCTGCTCCTGCCTCTTCCACGTTTCCCATCCTCCGCCCATCAAAAGACTCAACAGCCACAATGTCTCCAAATCGAAAGGCTCGACCAAACGCAAGAACGCGACGAGCTCGTCGCTCACGTTCCTATAACTCACTCGCCGACGTCATCAAAACGACAAGAGAACTCTACACGCTTCCTCGCGAAATGCGCCAACGAATTCTCTACCACTCCTACGACAACGAAGCCTGCCATTCAACAATATGCTACAGAGGTAGTCATGAAGCCGAGAATCCATGCACACACTACGCTTCAATCGAGGATTTGTCCAAAACCCTCAATCTCGTCGACTCCCGATTGACTGAGGACATCGAGTTTGCCGAGAAAGCGTGGAAAAGGGCGCATACAGAGATGAGGGCTGCGACAGCCAAGGAGGTCATGAATCTTAAGTTTCAATGGTCGGCGATGTTGAAGTTGAACACTTCCGGGAGCCAATCCTCTGGTGTTAAGCGCCGGGATGGTGAGGTAGGGGTTGCGAGTTGAGGTCGCCCGAGATGGCTATACTCTGGTCAGGATGATTGGTAACGGCGTAACTGGACAGCAGTTTAGAAGATCTAGAGTGACAGATCAGTCTTGAATGGAAAGTCACCTGATTAGCAGGCACCTTTGCAGGCGGATATCAGTATATCCAATGACAAACATGGCAAGACAAGAACATGAAGCTCTATAGAGATGAACTGTTGGGATCCATGGACATAACTCACTACGATCTGACTCCAGCCGTCGATGGCATGTCAGCTGCATAACCCAAGATGACCTTGGCATATCTAAACTCTGCCATCTCGCTCGAAGCGCTTCGATTTCAGAACGGCATAAGACGCAACATCCTTGGAATCCACCATTCCATGTCATTCGTAGACCGCTGATTGTCGTTGTAGAATGCGATACAGACCTCCAGGATGTCTGGACATTGCTAAAATCCCATATGCTAGGTGACCTTCCATTAGTCGTTCGGCGACGATTAGAGAGAAATGTAACTTGGCGTGTAGAGTTTGAGAGACGTCTGGTCATTCTGGAAGCTTGTTGCGCAGAATCGATTGTCGATCATCGTAACACGTTTACATTTTCTTCTTACGTCTATTCGTGGGACCACTCTGCCTTTTTCTTTTCGGCAAATGCAGTCATTCCTAAGATTGTCAGTAAATCGCAACCCGCTGCACAACCACGACATACCAATCTTCTGATCCTTGCTGCCGAATAAACTGTGGAATACCCTCCTTTCAAATTCGACACCTTCCTTGATGCCGAGATCCTGACTCTTGTTCACGACTTCCTTTCCAGCCTTCACCGCCACACGGCTGTAGCTTGCGATCTTTTCGGCGGCCCCTATGGCACCATCGAGACATTCGGCAGGCGTCTCGAATACCTTCGCAGCCAAACCCCACTCCCCAGCTTGTGTACCGCTGAAGTTGTCACCCGTCAAGATCAATTCCATAGCCCTGGCTTTTCCAATCGCCTTGGTCAATCTTTGACTGCCGCCAGCTCCTGGAATCGTTCCCAGCTTGATCTCCGGTTGCCCGAATGTTGCTCCCTTTGAGGTATACAGAATATCAGCCATCATAGCTAGTTCACAACCACCTCCCAATGCGTATCCATTAACAGCAGAGATCACAGGCTTCTTTATTTGAGAGGTCATCAGGGACCACATCTCTATGAAGTCCTCTGAGTAGGCTTTTGCGAATGTGAGATCTTTCATTTCTTTTATATCTGCCCCAGCGGCAAAGGCACGATCGGAGCCTGTGAGAACGATTGCACCGGTTTCTGGAGAGGCATCGAGCTTGCGTAAGGCATCATTGAGCTCGAGGAAGAGGGGAGTGCAGAGGGCGTTCAGGGCTTTGGGTCGGTGAAGGGTAACTGTGGAATTGTGCATTAGAATTGATAACAAAGTGAAGAGTTCAAGGGCTGGTGAGCTGGCAGGACTACAAAGGTGAGGGCATACTAAGTCCAACTCCAGTTTTTGGCGTCGAGACCTTGATGAATTCATAAGCGGGGAGCTCGGTGGAGTAAAAGACGCGGTGTATTTTTGGCAGAGGAGAGGTGTGAGAGATGACTTTCGAGGCAATTGGCCTCCAAGACCGTAAATTGAGCATTTCGAGAGCGGGATCTATGGACAGGTGGGGTTATTTCGAGGTTTATGTTTGTTTGCTTACAAGGAGAAGCTCTCGGCTACTCTTGAACCGCTCATAGCCTGCAGGTGAGGAAACCGCCGGGGGACAACATCCGTGTCATACCAAAAACACCATTTACAGTGACCATATATTCGACCTTTGAATCTGATAGGATACATTCCATTGCTCCAAAAATTCCATGGAAAATATTCCAAGCCATTCCCGGCAGCTTCTTTGTTCTTAACACGTGATCAAGTCTTGATAGGAGGCGGAGGCGTTCAGGGCTGTCAAAAGTTGAGCTACGGTATCTTGAAAGGCCAGAGAGCAACTCAGCACATAACAACAACACCACCCCAACCTTTCCGAGGTTCTCCCACACACTTGGAACCCGTCGCTGGACATCTCACCAACATCCATTCGTCTATCAAAAGCTGGTTTGATTCCAAGGACACGATTACGAAGACTAGGCGCACAACATTCTCTGGGACTTCCCCAGTACCTCTGACTCTCGTACACAAACGCCAATCTTCCATTATGGACGCTCCAGAACCCGCCGACACTCCCTTTGCCGCTGTCTCTGCTGAGACGACGAGATTAGGACGGGTTGGTTGCATTCTTGAAATAGGCGCTCGATCTTATATGGCTAACGATTCACCTTTTGCGTAGGTATATCAAACATACCTAGACAAATCGACGCCGCATATTACCTACCGATGGATAGGGACCGGAGTCCTGTTCTTCTTTTTCTTCTTAAGGATATTGCTGGCGCAGGGGTGGTACATTGGTATGCGATATGGCATATTTGAAGGCAAACAGCGAGGCTAATATGATGGGACAGTCGCATACTCGTTGGGCATCTACCTCCTCAATCTCTTCCTCGCCTTTATATCGCCCAAGTTCGATCCTTCCATTGAGCAAGATGAGGGCATGGAGGATGGCAACGCTGGAGGCCTCCCAACAAAACAAGACGACGAGTTCCGACCTTTCGTCAGACGGTTACCTGAGTTCAAATTCTGGTACTCGGCAACAAAGGCTATCTCCATTGGCTTCATTTGCTCGTGGTTCAACATGTTCGATCTGCCGGTCTTTTGGCCGGTCTTGGTCATCTACTGGTTCATTCTATTTGCATTGACAAGTTCGTTCCTCACTCCATTTTCGAGTTTTCGGCGCTAATTGATTTGCACAGTGCGGAGACAAATTCAACACATGATCAAATACCGCTACGTGCCCTTCACAGTGGGCAAAACAAAGTACTCTGGTAAATAACGCCTCACTCTCCCAGTCGTTCTGCGAGGGATCTTCAACTGCTTAGACAACGCGAGGCGACGCTTATACTTTCTCCTTTTGCAGAACCAGAGACTTCGCTTTCTTCATCTAAATAAATACAATTACACGCTGGGACGAGCAAGATAGGGTGTCTGGCATGGTGTCTAGCGATTTTGGAGTGCAACAGTTAGACCAGGCGTTGTAACATGGCAGGTGTGTACGACTAGACAGCTGTCTTTTCTTCTCTGGGAGATTGGCGCTTGAGAGGAGGGATGGAACGATGGTAATGGATGAGGGTAGAGGTGTATTGGTTGACGTAGGCACCGAGATAGACTAAATCTATGGATGGGATCTGGGGAACCAGGTGCTCAGCGCTTCATTTCAACCGGCTTCTCGCCGTGCGCCTTACTGTGGTAGTTCTATCCGCTCAACGATCCAACAGCTCTCGTCCGCCTCCGCAAGGATGAAATCTTCCAGCATTTGGCAACTAGCAAGATCACCCAATCCACGCGCGCTCCGTTGCTTCTCTTCTTGGCTTCGTTGACTTCCGCCTTCCAAACCACAAGCTCAGCCTTGCATGCTGCTGCCACCCACTTGGCCTCTACATATTCCGCCTTCAAAAAGCTGAGCTTGAACTATTTGCAAGATTTCAACCATTCTTTCATGACGGTACGCTTGTATTCACCAGAGCCGCCGCTGAAGACAATTTCAAAGTGACGTCGGTAGGCTGCTGATGGGTTATCGCAAGATGATAAGAGTATGGATTAGCGGAGCTCGCGTTGGGTTGGGGGGGGAGTAAGGTGGTTTTGGTCGCGGGTGGGGAGGTGGTATTGCTTGTTGGGTCTGGAGAGGAATTATTGTTGAAGGGCTGGAAGATTTGAATTGGTCAGGGACGCAAATTGGGCGAGACTTGCTCGAAGTTCTCGTTAATGGTATATTCGATGATGGAACGATGTGGTAGTGGCTATTCTTTTCACGAAAAAAATGATGAAATTTGTAGCTGGATGATGGGCCGGTAAGTTGTTGTCGTTTCCTGATCTCAGCGTTGAATCCTACTACTGATTCATAAGCCTCAGGCCAATTACTATCCCACGACCATGAATTTCTCAGCACGTATCTAGTAGCCTTCTCGCCTAATCTTGTCCTAACAGTACCTCATCCAGTATTTGCCTCGAGTAATGCTAAATTATCTAACGCGTTTGTTCTTCCATTTCTTCTTTGCGATTGTCACATTATCTACATCTGTAAGAGAAATGTGGATGCCTTTGAGCCTAACTATCGATCTCTTCGTGGCGAAACATTGCACACTGAAATTTGCTATGTCGTGGCGCGGTGGACTGTAGAGACATTATTGCAGAGTGTTCGGCGAGTGGGAAGAAATAGGGAGGCGCTTGCCAGGACTACAAAGTGGTTGGGTTTTTCGGCATGGTTGTTGTCTAAATTTTGTGTTGGATTCGAAATACTGCTGACAACAGGCACGGATTTCAGAAGACCTGACAGGAATTCGGCACGAAAGCAGTAAGTATGTCCAATCTTCCATCCCTTGTCTAATTACCGTTTTCCGGATCCCAAATTAATCGAGTTATTTAGGTATCATTTTCTATTCATTCTCTAATTCTCTTTCCTCACGTTCAAAATGACCGTGTGCTTCAGGTATTATGACGAACCCGTTCTTTCAACTCATCGATCACAAGTTTCCCGATCTCATATCCAGAATTCACCGCAACCCTCTGCCCTCTCCACCTCCTTCAGCTGGGCATTGTGCGCCTTCTGCCACTGCTTCTCCACATATCGAAGATCGTTCAGAATGTCGACATGGACGTGCTCGAGAATGCTTAGCCAGACCAAGATTTCCATCTCATGGATGCATGGTCGTATAATGTAGTAAGCCAGAGTGCAAGCCACATTGTCGGCGGCGAAATCGGTATCGAGAGACTGGAGGAGGATACACTGGCGAAGCTCGCGTGGAAGGCTGAGGAAGGTCGCTCGTGGTTTGAGTCCAGTAGATAATATGAGGTTGGGTGGACTTTGTTAGTGTGCCATCGTGAGTGAGGTTTGACTGCAAGAGAAGGTTAGTGACTTTCATTTGATCAGATGAGAGGGAGACCAATGACCAACCTTGACTTTTACTCAACAGCGGTTACTGATGTTGTTGGTGTTCGGTGTAAGCGGTAGAAAGCCACCAGAATTCTATCAGGAGTTGAAGCATCAAAGGTGACGCTCTGACACTTTCTAGAGGACGAAAATGAGAAGGAAGAGGCGGCCTACGCTTCGTTGAACCTACGTGGGGGAGCAAAAATAAGAAGAAAGATAGGTCGCGTAACCCGGGGGTTGAACGCTGACCACAGGTAAACAAAAAGCAATTGGGTGCTGTGTTTACTAACACAACACCCAACTACTTCTAGAGCGGTACCTCCATGGGAACCCCGCCTCCTGGTCGTTCATTCGCCATTGCGACACTACGAGGTATTTGCTGTATTTGTGGCTGATGGAGATCTGAGGGAATTGCATGTATATACCCTAAACGACCCTTTCTCGGAACATGTGTTCATGAGACATCTGCCCATGAGACATCTGCCCATGAGACATCTGCCCATGAGACATGTTTACATGGTTCGCGCCACTCGAGATGCTTCGATGTCTACGACTGGGGATCATCAAGGGTCGCACTTGATCATGGGGAGTGGGGTTCGTATTCATAGAATCGTGAAAGGAGGTAAGGTAGACTCTTGCTTTACTTCAAAGGTGGCTATTTTTTTCTGGCTGGGGAAAACATCACTGGTTTTTGCTGTCAACTCGAGCACTGAGACTGGCAGCAGATAGTATAGTTCAAGGTATGTTTGACTTGCTTCATTTTCTACTAGCTGTATAGGCATTTCTGTCCTACAGTCTAGCCTCCACATATGGACATGGCATGAGATGCTTAAGCAGCGCAAATGCATTACAGCTCGAGAACCATCAGGTGGCTCCCCAGAACTTCAAGCCAACTTTTCTCGCATACTCCACATCCTCCAGAGGGACGCATCAGCGGCAATTTTCGAGTCGTGATTGATCACACATGCTTGAGCTTGTTACGAGTTACTGGTGAAATAGATGGATTGAAAGTTGTTCAAATGCGGTGAACAGAGTGGCCACCAGATATCGTTCTATGTTGATGTGCTCTATTCGTGTGGTGGTGAGCAAGTTACACCCGACATCGAGAAACTTTTGGACGTACATGAAATCAGACAACACGATATCAACATTGGTAAGAGCTACGGTATGTGCATCCTCCCCACCGAGCCAAACCCCTAATCGCTCATCTACTAATATATGTCGATAGAAATCGCGATACAATATCCAGGCCTCAAAACGGGCACGTTCCAACAGGGCCTTCGAGCTCCTTTATCCTAGTGTCGCAGTAAATCGCTATCCTTGGTCATTTCCACTAAAAACATCACCCCTCACAATCGTCTCACTATAAATTCCCCGGCGCCCCTCCCCCAGATGATAATACTGGTTGACAGTAGAACCCTTCGAATCGCTATTTTCCACGCCCCAAGGCTCCGGTAGAACGCTCCCCCAAAGGCCTTGTTCCACACGTGCTAAGCATACTCGATGTCCTCTACGAGATGGGGATCCACCCGCTCGAGGCATGCCATCCATCTTCGCATTTGAACACCGTGTTCAGGGTGGGAAAGGCGTTCGGAGGTGTGTATAAGAATCTTTTGGCGGATTTCGCGTGGGAGGGTGAGCAATGTAGCTGGCTCTTTGCGGATTTTTGGTGTTTTCGACAGCGGGACCTTGGTCATGTTCATTGTTGCGTTGCCTGAATAATTAGCAGGTGTAGTAGTAGTTGAGCTTGAAACTGACAGGATAGAATCTGTGTCGAGAAGGCGGTCTTCGTGATAGTGGTGGTGTTTTGTGTAGAAGAAGAGTGGTAGGAAAACGAGATAACTCGAGGAGAGATAGGTGATAATGACACGATCAGAAAATAACAATACGATAACCTGGAAAGGTACATGGTTCTTGCATCGATTCCTTCTCAGGCTATGATACTTGCTAACAAATTTCCAGCTCCCTATATACGGTAGTTCCCTTCTAGTTGAGTTCCCAGCAAAGTGTTCTCCACACTCATCCTTCGATTATCTCCTTGGCTAAATCAACTATTATCAGTCTTTGAGCCTCCTTCCAAATCTTCTCTGCGAACTCGATTTCTGTAAAGAGACGCGTATCGACAGCTTTGAGAACAGTGGCCCAGCAAATCTGGTTCTCTTCATGCTCGGCATTCGACCTCGGCAAAATGCGCTGTTACCCATTCCCTGGTCTCCTTTATCTCGAAAGAACGGATCAAGGTGGATTGTCGAAGCTCGCGCGGTAACGTGAGGAAGGTGGTTGTGGTTTTGGCGATTCTTCCTTCGACACGTGCGGTCGTTGAGATTTTGATCGCGTCCATCCTTTCGGTGGCTGGAAAGTAGTGAGTACACTGAATGGCGATTGAGAGAGACTTGGTGGGATTAATATACCTCGTGCCGACGAACCTTTTCTAGTGAATGCGGCAGTGTGATGTTTAATGAAGCAGAAAGGGCGATAGACAAGGAGATAGAAAGACCCGATACTCCGAAAAGATCAAACCCGAAAACATGAAATCCGAAAGCGATATCATAAATCATCACATAACAACAAAGAGGTAATTCAAAATTTCATCAACACCTATCTTTTTGACTCGTTCTTCGCCGGAAATATATATCTCCAGAAACTCTACTGAGAGATCTTGCCGTGCCGCGCTTCCCATTCTCCTTTCATATCCCTAATTGATCTGAGGCGCCTCCTCTTCCACTCTTCTTCCGCCCAATTCACGTCTGAGAGCAGTTCGATACCAACAGCTCTGAGTAGCCAGGCCTGGGTGCACATGACGCCCATTTCGTAGCACGGCGCGCTGAAGATGGATCTCCAGGAGGCAGGGCGTTTGTATGTTGGGAAGGACTCAAAAATGATTTGTTGCCGAAGTTCTGGCGGGAGGGTGAGGTAGGATGCTCGTGGTTTGATTAGAACTGTGGATGGTGTGGATTTTGTTGGAGCCGTCATTGAGGACATCGCTGGGTTGGTGAGTTGGTGGGTGCGTGTAAGGCGAGCTTCGGACACTGGCTGTATAATGCTGATGTCTTTACTGTGGTCGCTGGGCTTTGACGATGTTGTTGTTATTGAGTTGTGCAACTCTCACTCCAGGAAACGGAATCCGATATACAGCCCAACTGCCGGGTAAGTAGCAATCCCATTCCATCTTAGCAACACGTCACCGTTCTTGATCTCTTTCAGACTCCAGGCCTTCTCACACTCTCTCTACCATGACCACATCCAAGACTGGTGCCTATTGCGCCATTTCGATTTCGCATCCTCCATATCGTCCAGAACGACAGAAGTAACATCTCGAATTATCTTTGCCCACGATGTCCCACGATGCCATGTCCCTGTCGTGTTCGCACTTGATGAATATTATCCTTTCTATAAGGCAGTAGCCAGAACTCGTCAATTTGTTTTCGATATTGAGAAGGCTTGTAAGATTGCAGTCACTCGGAGTTGATTGTCCCTCGTTTTTGCCGGCTCTGATGAATCATGAACAACCAGGCGAAGAGAAGAAGTCACTGGCTTACTGAAGACTTCGAGAATTCACCATTGATCAAGATTCGAGCATTAAGTCTTGACAGACGCTCGCATGTTCATTTCTTATCCATTTGATGTCATAAACCAACCACCAATCCCTCTTGGGACATATCCAACCCCTTCAATCTAACCTAAAAGCCCCCCACCACCTTCCTTCTTCCCCCCAGTCAACCCACCAGTCGTCTGTCCAACGGTATCAGTAGTACCCTTCGTAGTCTCGCCAACTTTGTCAGTAGCACCGCCGACGGTCTTTCCAGCGGTATCCTATTCGCCATGATCAGCGACTAAACATAAAACCCAACAGTTCATCAACTTCAGGATGAGAGACGAGAAAACGAGACAGGATGAGGGAATCAAGAAGGGAGGATAAGATAAATATTGAAGAAGGGGAAAGGGGGAGGGGAAAGAGTCATACAGTAACACCACCAGCAGTATCAGTAGCCGTCTTGCCAACGTCGTTGACAGTGTCAGTCACGCCTCCAAGAAGTCCTACACCACATCATCAGCAAACATGCCCCATACTTCACAAACCCCAGTCGAAAAACCTACCAGACATGATCGATATAAATTGAACGTTAAAGCAATGGTAAATAACCAGTTATAATTTGAAGAAGAGTTTCGATCTTGGTTTGAACTAGCTTGAGATAGATATGAGATTCGTAGGTAGTCTTGTGAAAGTAAATTCTGTACTTGCTATTGCGGAGAGAAATAGGTATGCCCACCTTTATATATCTCCCCAATCCCAACCCCAATCAATACCCCAATCAATACCCATCGAGGTCCCCCACCAAGCAAGCAAGCAAAAATGACATCAACGCCTGACGTATCCAGTGGAACCCAAACCAAGGGCAGCCAAGTCCAACAACAACAAAGCAACCTCCCGCACCAACCCACGAACCCACCAACTCCCCCCTCGAACTCAAAAACCCCAAGACACACCTTCCCAGTCCATTCCAAGTAAAATGCCAGGTTTCAAGGAAGACATCCCCTTCCAAGTTTTTTCTACGCGAAATATAGTTTTCCAGGGTAATGTGGCTGAGGTGAGGGTAAGGCTGAAAAAGACCCTATTCATCCGTAGACGTACGGAGTAGACGCGGGCGGGCACGTCGATCCTGTTCGTCATTTTTGCAAGGGGGGTCCAATAAAAATAAAAAACGCACATACACACACACACACTCACATGAAGAGGCTACACAATGCGGGTGGCTGGCTTCGTGCTCTAGTACTAGTACCTTGCTCCGCAATAGAGGTCACATATTGCGAGCGTAGACTACTGATTTAAAAGAGGAGGCACCAATAGCTAACCTATGGTTGAAATGGAATTTTAGTTCATCGAACAGGACGTACTCAAAGTGACAAGGAACAACGCACGGAAATGATAAGACAACCAGAGCATTTGAATTGGTGTGTAAAGAGAAAGAACCCACTCCCGAAAGCAGTCATCATTGGAAATTCAGACACTCCTCAGCATTAAAAGCCACAAGTACAGTCTATATCACTCACGACCGTCCCCCAAGCACCCGGCCCATCAACTTTCAGCGTTGCCTGTACTGATATTATGTCTTCCCAATCCCGGCAACGCTCTCCTCCCCACGCGCGCACCTTGCCGCTCGCCCGATCCACTTCAAGGCAAATCTCGGCAACCACAGATAGAAAGTAGAAGAGACCCAAAGTTCCCAGAAAAGAGGTGATAAAGTACATACAAGGTTGTGAATCAAAGAAGAGAACTCGTGCCTTAGACCGGATGACTGCGTCATCGAAGACCTTTGACACTTGACACATTCATACAAGCCCCTAAGATAGGTGGAATGGTCCAGCAAAGGAAAGCAGAAATTTAACGCCGTGTCGAGCACCCATGCGCGGTATCAGAAGAAAAGAATAGAACAACTTGAATGCATCTGCCGCAATCTTTTGATGAGCCCCTTTCCCGTAATCCCAGATAAACTTTTAATGCTACTTAGACAGGGTAAAGAAGCGCATGCAATGCAAGGAGGCAGGAGTCGAAACAACGCCCCTCTGCAGCAAATGCTATGCAATGATGAGACCCCGGAACTGCTCTATAATGGTATGGTGGTGCAACAAGGAAATACCATCGTGTCGTGAAATGATGTTTGCTTTGCTCAAAAGCCTTCTCAAGCTTTGTCTTCGGATTCGGTCTTGGCGGGTTGAGCCTTGGTGGCCTCGGGCGAGGTTGAAGGTTGGGAAGCAACATCATCTGGGTTATCTCCTGATGTATCAAGCGTCATGAGAGCACTGTGTTCATGTTAGCTGCTAATCACGGAGAAAGAGAGAGAGTCTGGAATATGGACATACTCGTAGGCATTCATGCTTGAAGTTGGCTTCTCCTTGACTGGAGGTGTTCCAGTACGAGAGCTAGCACCGGAATCATCACCACGGCCTGACATCGGTCCAAGGCCACGACGACCGCTGCTGCTTCGAGAGCCGAGCAACGAGGAAGGACCAAGCGAGCCGGGTCCGCTGCTGCGGTTGCTGGCACCACGGGCAAGCTTCTTGAGATCATCCATACCAACAGTGTTGCGTTGGTAGTCTTGTGGTGGGGGCATGCTGTATGAGGCAGCACGGGCATCGCCACGTCCCATCTGGGGTCGTCCGGGACCACCGCGAGGTGCGCTATTGCGTGCGCTGTCGGCGGCTTGTGCAGCCTTCTGAGCCTCAACGTGAATCTCTTGGATGGTCTTCGGACCCTTGTTGTTATCCTTGGATTCCCAGCCCTTCTTGCGGAGATCAGTGATGTCCAGCAACATGTAGTAGACACGGCTAGGGAGGCCTTCCATATCCCGAACGCTGGTGATGCGTTCCATGTATTGGTCAACCATCTGGCGGCCCTTTGGATCATCGTCCAAGGTGGCACCAATGGTCTTGAGCAGCTTGACCAAACTCTCGACAGCCGTCTCATCTGGCATGCCCTGGAAGTTGAGCAATTTCAAGACACACTCGTGCATGATACGGAGAGTCAACATGTTAAGCTTGTAGAGCTCACCAATGAACTGAATGAGACCAAGACCCTTTCGCTTTGCAGCGGCAGCAATGTAGTAATCGTCTGAAAGCATGGCAGCTTCTTCAGTCTCGCCCTCTGGCTTGACGGGCAAGTTGACTTCCCAACCGCGTTCAAACTCTTCCTGGCAGCGGTTGAGCAAGTACTTTCGGAACAAAGCACCACCCACAACTGGGGCACCATTCTTGTCGCGAACATTCTCATCACGGATCTCTGAAGACATCGTTTCAAGCATGCGCTTGCAGAACTTGGCGTACATGCTGGCCCAATGAGCTTCGTCGCAGGCTTTCTCGAAAGTCAATTGAATGACTTGGCGGAGAGTACGTCCATCAGGTTCGTCCTTGGATTGAGACGAGATGGCTAGGATATCGCCGGATATCTTCTCGAACTTCTCTGGCGTCATCTTGTTCAAATTGGCCTTGACCTTTCGCTGGACCATGTCGGGAGCCATGTGTCCGCCAGGCAAAGGCTGCGACTGCTGGGGAGCAACAATGCTAACAGGCTTCCAACCAGTCCTAGAGGTTTCGAGAGGAGCGATGTCCAAGTTGGCAGTGAGAGGCATCTTCTTGCGCATCTCGTTCTCTTGTGCCGGGTTGTTACCACGTCGACTGCCCTTGCCACGCTGGCTAGCGTTACGAGGCGAGTTCATGCCCTGTCCAGACATGGACTGAGATGAGGGCGTACGAGCCATACCAGTTGAGCCGGCCATAGGGAATCCTCCACGACCACCTTGGAAGGCGCCAAAGGCTGGGATTCCACCAGCACCAGCTCGGGGTGCACCACCCATGGATGCCTGTTGGAAGCGCTGTTCGGAAGTGGTTCCTGGAGGCAGAGTACGAGGACCGGATCCAGCGAACTGGCCCATGGGACCGCCAACCAATCCACCAGGTCGGTTGGACATTGATCGACCACCCATTGAGGGCGTGCGGGCAGATCCAGGTCCAGCTGAGGCTGAGGAGTCTCCAACAGTGTCTTTGACAACCTTATCCCAGTCAATTGAAGGCTTCTCCTTGAAGACTGGCTGGAACTGCAACAAGAAGTTCTTGTCGTATCGGCGGCCTTGGGAACGAGCGGATTGGTTAATGGACGGATTTGGAGATTGAATACCCTCTGGGTACTTGACGGACTCGTTCTTGATCTCGAGGAAACGAGCAGACTGCAAGGACTGCATACCAGCAGTAGGTTGAGCAGGCTCGACAGGCTTGCTGGTCTCGAGCTTGAGTGCGGCAGGTCGAGTGGGCTTGAGTGTCGAAGGTTTTGGGGCCGCAATCGACTGGACTGGGGGCGCAGGAGATTCTGAACGAGGGGTAGATGTGCCAGACTCAGTTGCTCCAGCGGTGGGACCGAACTGGGTGTTCTTCTTCAACTGGGCGAACAGGTCAGTGTCAGCGGTGTCGCCACCCTTGGACTTGGCCTCCTCGCGAGCTTCAGCTTCACGTTCGAGACGCTTAAGCTCGTCATCAGCGTTGGCTTTATCAGCAATTGCTTTGGCGGCCTTTTCAGCAGCCTTCTTTTCTTCGTAAGCCTTCTGTCTCGCTTCCTCTTCGGCTTCTGCAGCCTCCATCTCGGCAATCATGCGCTCCATTTCTTCATCCTCCTCTTTCTTCTTGCGCGCGGCTTCCTCCTCAGCAGAAGGACCAGCTGCCTTGGCTTCGGCAATTTCCTTCTCCTTGGCAGCATTCTCTTTGGCCTTTGCTGCGGCTTCGTCTTCTCTCACCTTGAGCTCGGCAGCATCCTTCTCCTTTTGCACCTTCTCGGCCTCCTTCTTTGCCTCTTCGGCTCTCTCAGCCTCTAGATTTTTCTTCACTTGTTCCTGGAAAGCGGCCTTCTTCTCCTCAGCAGTCTGCACTTGTTGCGATGCAGCTCGCGCGTGTTGCGGAGTGGAAGACTGCGCGCGTGGAGGTGGGGTCGACGAAGATGGTACACCCGCACCGGAAGAAACAATGACGGGGCCTTGTGAAGCTGCTGGTGAAGGCTTGGCGGCGGTCTCCTTCTTCACGACAACCTCCCGGCCGTCGTCTGGTCGCACGATCTTGATAGCCGCGCTACGCTTCGGCCGCTCGAACGATGTCTGGGAAGGTGCTGGGCTGTGGGAACCAGGCACAGGTGTGATGGGGGCTTGCGAGGGGGTGCCAGGATGAGCGGACGACGGTCGATCCAGAGGACCATGCGAGGAGGTCCGCGACATAGGAGTCTGAGGTCCAGGCTGCTGGTAAGGAGGACGTGCCATAGCGTTTGGGTAGAATGGCAGTGGGCTGGGGGGTGCACCGTAATTCATGCCTGGCAGCTGCTGTTGTTGGTAAGGGCCAGGGTAGGGGCCGTACTGTTGCTGTGAAAATTCGTGACCCATGTACATGCCTGGATGCTGCTTGTTTGTTAGAAAGTACGCTTGGGTGTTAGCTGGAAAGTCTGCCCTCGCAACAGGCTCATCAACTGAATGCGGCCTGCTGGTTTTGTCCCGAACGGATGCAACAGATGGATGAGCCCAACGTGACTGTGACAGATCGCCAAGCATAACGGTCTCAGTGGTAAGAAAAGGAGAGGGGCGTTTGCCGCTCAGTTGATCGGTTGACGAAGTCGTCGGATCAGAAGCTGAGTTTTGGCGCACTGAAGGGAAGGGGGTATTTACTTGTTGTGGGTGCATGTATTGTGGATGGTATCCACCGTACTGCTGAGGCATTGGACCGCCCATCATTTGTGGCTGAGCGTGTTGCATTGCAGGACTGGCTCGTGCCTGATATGGGGACTGTCCGGGGTTCAGACTGGTGCGTTGACCGTAAGTGTTTGAACCTTGGCGTTGGATTTGGTGGTTTGGCACCGCGGCTCGGTTGTTTGGTGAATATGGCATAGGTTGACCTTGGAATTGTGGTTGCGGTTGGAATGAAGGTCCTCTGCCAGATGGAGTTCTCTGATTTGCAGGAATAAAGTTTCTGCTACTTATGTCGCTGTGTGCGGACTGAGAAGACTCGCGGCGCAGATGTTGAGCTTGCTGTTGTTGTGGCATGTGTTGGCCAGGTCCCTGTGGTCGCAACTGCAACACTGTGTTAGCGGGGGTGTTTTTGATGATATCACCAGCGTGAATGGCACTCACTGTCTGATCAGAGCCTTGAAGTTGTCCAAAGCTAACACTTCCCGAAGCGGCCAATGTTGATGGGAGCCCTCCGCCACTGGCTGTGTGTGGCTGCGGAATGGGAGATGGCGAGCGGTCAGGGTGTGTGTAGGCGGCGGAGAGGGAGTTTTGGTTCGTCTGAGGAGTGGTGTTCGCCATGTTTGGAGATGGAGAACCGTTGATCTGACCGAAGTTTATGGGTGGTCGAGCTGCTGGCCCTGAGGAAGAACCGTTTTGCAAGTATCCGCTCTGAGCACCGGCGCTGATTGTGACCGAAGGCTTTCGAATGTGGTCGCCTTGGGTGGGAGTTCCGTTTGCGATGCTTGCGCTGCTAACAATGGCTGGGGCCTGCGCGACTGAAGGGACAGCTGACGGAGCTGCGGGTCTGCCGTTCACCGGCGAAGCAGTGCTGTTGTGAGGAGCATGCCGACTCGTTTCCAGACCTCCGACCACCAGAGGGCCGTTGGAGGGTGGCGATGGCTTTGCCTTTGTCGCGTTTGCGTAGGAAGCTGGGCGCTGAGATCCTTGGGCAACGGACTGCGAATTGGCGGGCGGAATGACAGAATTAGGCTGAGCGGTGCTCGTCATTAGAGGTGTCGTCGTGGTGGGCTGTGGGAAAATGTTGAGTATTTTTGAAATTAACCCTGAGAGAGTGACGACGGGTGGAGGTCCGGCCTACAGTCGTGCGATCAAATGAAAGATACGGACGGTCGAAGCGGAGGAGTGGAGAGGTGTCTGTCGCTGTGGAGGAGCGAGAGATGGGTCGTGAAAGTGTTGGGCGCGAGCGTGGTGTCTGAGCGACAAACCTCGTTGGAAGAGGTTGAAGACTGCGAGACACGGTCGGGTCGAAGTGTGAGGAGACGGAGCTCGACAGGTGGATGTCCTGCGATTCCGGTATCAGGAGACTCGTGGGATAGAGTGCTCCGATGAGGTCTGATCGGCTCTATATCCTACCTAGATGGGATAAAGAGGATGGGTATGTTGTGAGGTTGAGGAGAGAGGGTGAGAGAGTCGGCCGGATTTTGGTAAGAAAAATCAAGGCTGCCAAGCTCCAAATTCTAAAATAAAATACACCCCCCAGAAGCACTCAGGGAGCCCACAGGAGCCAACTTCAAACCAATTCTATTGCCTATTGCGTGCAACTGCACATTCACTCGCTGGCAGGCAGTAGTCCCAAGTAGATTCCGGTGTGTTATGTCTAAAATTCCACTTCTCTCTCGTTCAATTGATGCCACCACTGGCAGTCAACCACCATACGACTGTGTATGCACATTGCACAGCGCCTCGGTACTAGCAGTCATAGACACTGGCAGCCCTTCTACTATTTGTGATTATTGCCTAGCGACGGGATTCTGTCCTGATTGCTCCTCCCAAGACGCTCCAGAGTCAAGACGGTGCATTCCTGTCAATTTCATCCTACATTTCACTCCTTTGTTGCGCTTGCTTGGACATGCTCCTTGCTGGGCTGAAATCAATCTCTCAGGGGCTGACTCGGGTGCTTTTCTTTGTTGTACCTCAGGCCATAAACATGCAGCCCGTAACTATAATAATAAACAACTTGAATTATCACGGGGGCATGTGCCTGTATCAAAGAAACCATTGTTTGATGAGGCCGCTGGAGCTAACACTCGATATTATTCGATATGGGCCTTGTCCGTGCTATGCACGATGATGGCCTACACTCGTGGCGCAACCCTTCTAATTGGAGGGCGGGTGAAGGGTGATTTGTCCAGCTGTGTGTCTACTGTGTATACTTTTGCGTACGGAGTAGTACAGTGGGTTGGGCGACAATGATATCCCAAGGCTCTCCCAGTCCAGAACTAGTCGTTGCCGCCTTGTTTCAGCGCGTTTGCAGCGTTTCAGTGGCTTCAGTTCGCGTGGGACGATGTCGATGCTACAGTACTAGTAGCATGATATGGAATGAGTCTCACTGCGAGTCGCTGCCCGTGTGAGTAATTTCTCGGGCTTCTCATCCAGTCTCTCCCGAGTCCTCTCTGACCGGAACAATGCTTCAACTTCTTCTTCCTTTTGCGCCTCCATTATTGCCCTGGAAACGCGAGCCGCTGCTTGCGTCCATCCTTTCTAGGCAACGTAACGTCTGTCAAGGCTCGCAATCAAGATAGATGGCCTCCGTCCCTCCCACAATCTAATCAATCCCGCTTTCTCGTGCTGGAGTTCGAAGCGGCTTCCCACACAGGCTGGGTCCATCACCCATCACCTTGCCACAATGCCCACGCTTCACTTCCACCAATGGAAGACTTCCAGAAGGCCGCTACTGCCCAGTCCGCGCCACCAACCTTCAAATAGGAGCCTGCGCCTGCACCACCTCTCATCGCCGGCAACAGCAGGCTCCCTGTGCTTGAGTGACACTTAGACCACACAGTCGCCGTGAGCCTGCTCGTCAGACCTTACATCTTACTCATCTAATAAGAGTCCGCCGTCTCGTGGTAGCAGGCATCACGCATCATGTTGCAATCACTAGTAGTACTCGAGCTTGCCAGTGGGTATAATTGCATTCACAATCCCTCACATCACTATTCACATTGGAATTAAAATTCGCCTATAAAGGTTACGAATCACCAGAAAAGCTACGAGGCTAGGACGGCATGATCAGGCACCGCCATGTCGTGCATACCCATCTAAGCCAGAAACCAAACCAGGTGCCAACCATGCATGTTCCCCGGATCGATTCTAATAAAATGCTACACTAATCTTGTTGATGACGACGCAAAGATCCATTTACTACTGCTTCTAGACCTGAACAGAAGTGATGGTGCCCGGTCGGTATATTGCATGACACATCGCGGGCCGCAGCGCTCCGACCCAAGGTCTCGATGCGACGCGATCCCTCGATTTGATATCGTGCTCTTGCAATCTTGTCAACCTCAAGACAGAGCATGACAGATGCTGAGACCTTGGCGTGATGTCGGAACACAAGCAGCTGTATTCCAGTCCCGCCGCCAGAAAGGAAGTGGACCAGCTTGAAGCAGGTAATTTCCTACATTATGGCTATGGCCATGGATCTTTCTATGGAGAAGAGTCATCCGATCGACAATCATTTACCATGGTCGTAGTATGACCAGCGTCTTGAACCATCGATCTTGCAGTGAAAGCAGGAAAGATCTAAGCAAGCGGCCGAGAAGTCCTACAACAGAGTGCTTTGATCATCAGGTTGACGAGGTCGGTAATGCTCGTCGCCGTCACAAAGAACAGTATTAACACGCTGATGGAGATTTACAACCTAGAGAATGGGGGTCAATATTGACCTCAAAATCAATTGGACGGGTCGATTATCCTTAATAGCATTGAAATTGAAAGGCTGACTTGCTGGTGATAGAGAGAGATTGGTTGAAAAGATGATATTAACCATCACATTTTGTTTCAGCGAAACTCTACATAGTCAAGTATATAGCCAAACGTCGCCATGGGTCGTACTGTATACTATCCCATCAAGTCATCTTGCTCTCTCCTTTCTAGCATCTCCAAATTGCTTTGATACTCTTCGAAAATTGGATTGCCGTCTATTCTAACGAAAGGTTAGGCTGGGAAGATACAATAAAAGTTCGATTTGATAGTAAGGTATGCTCTAATTAGCCTGATAATATTAATTGGAATCGTAGGAATAAGTAGACAACTATCTCTACGATCCTTATAGCATGACAATATCAATAAGAATCGTAAGAATAAGTAGGGACCCATCTCTATTATCCTTGACGTATAAGCCTCTCCTAGAATCTTATAACCCAAAGTAAGTGTATCGCAATTAGACCACAAGTCCCTCGCAACCTATCGCGAAAATACGTCTACAGATTCATTTCCTCTATTTTGAAGAGTGAGAAGATAAAGAAGAAGTATTTCTACTTATAACTCGATATATACTCAGTAGGCATATAATCATAGCGATATGGGAACGATTATATAAAGTAGCCAATAATAAATAACAAAGGGTATGTCGTGTACCATACAGACAGACAGACCCTTGATTATCCACCCGCCCATCCATCACCATCAAAGAGTAAGACATCCGTGACTCGAACAGACAACAAACGAGGAGACCGGCAAGCAATCGATGTGTCTCGTGTTTTCCGCGCTCACCCAGCTTCTAGCCCTAGAAAGAAGACAATCTCAATTTCTCCAGCTCCAGGTGTTTGTTCTTCTTCTTCGCAAGGCTGGGCTAGGAATTGAAATGGATAACGGAAAGATATTAGATGATGAGAATGATATCGTGATGATGAGAGTCATTACCATTCCCCGTTTACAGTTTTTTACGTGTATATGAGAGTTAATGTTATGTTCTTCTTAATCTGAAGCCTGGGACGATGGTTATCAACCATAGTGCGCCAACTTCAGCGAGAGCGCTTTTTATAGATTTTTCTTTCGTGAGATAGAGACGATGGATAAGTAACGAACGGATTTTCCGAGCACAAGTTGACAACGAGAATTATGTATATACATTTGGAAGTAAGCTCCCCGATGAAAGTATTCCTCTATATTGTACGCAAAATATGTCCTGCTGAAGCTGGAGTGATATCGATTCGAGTAGGGAAGATTGGTGATGTTGATTGCTTCTATGCTTTACTTTCACCATGCGGATCTTCCATCAATGGAGAGTCGTGAGTAAAACAGAGGTTAACATTGAGAGAACCCAGACTTGATTGCGAGCTGTGATTACGAGGGTTGACCTTTTGGGGGTTACAGTAATCCACCTCACCTATTTGCTCGCCTGATTACGTATACAGTTGGATGAGCTAGAATTGCTGGTTCTTTCCATGATAGATTAGCTTCTGGGACTTTTGTAGTCTTGAAGAGCGGATGCGGGCTTACAAGATGTGTTGAACTATGGAAGGAATGACAGGGTATTCGAGATACCAGGGGTGCCCTTCATTCACAAATCCGTGAGGCTACTTCGATACGACGGTGGCCATGATACTGTCCGGATGCCCGTAGCTGCCGTGCTAGACACTCCTTGCAACTCAAGACCCACACTAGTATCCTTCCTGAGCTGTCGCTTGGCCTTAAAATTCTCCCGGTTCTCCTTTGTAGCACGCCACAAACACTCCAAGAAAAGAAACATGACAAGAGTCAATAAAGGAAGCGTGAAGAGCAAAATCAGGAAAATTTCAAAGTAAGGATAGGTCGTCCTCAAGATGTGCTCCAATTCTTGTTTGAGTTCAGGGTGCATGCGTGCATCGGATTCGAAGTTGCGGGTGATGTCGACTTCTCCGCGATGGACTCCCGCCTCTTTGATGTCCAATTCACGCCACCACCCACATATCGACCATTCGGGTTCCTTGATGGCGACCAAGCCTGTCTGCTTTTCGATCTTCTTCCGGAGGTGTTTGGTGTAGTGTATGCCCCAGCGAGTCGAGATTGACACGATTAGCTTGGATTTGGACTCCGCCTTGTCGCCGTATGGTGTAGGTGGTACATAGAAGAAGAGTCGGTATGGATTGACTATCTCAGAACGATGAAGGCAGTCAGACACTGGTGTGGGATTGGATATCGCCAGGAGACCAGATGGTGGCTCAACCGTTCCCTGAGATGGGCTGTCGGTCACAGTGGCGTCGCTGGGGGTAATAGTTGAGTTTGGTCCCGCCTGATTGTCGAGAATCTTGTGGACCATTTCCTCGATCGATTCGAGCCTTTCTTCTGCGTCAGCAGAGAGCCCTGGCAAAGCCTGGGCACTTAGGAGAAGCGCAGCTATGGTGACTACAACTCGCATGGTGATGGTGATGGTGATGACAATGGTGATCGGTGGGGTATCGTGATTTCGAGTACCGTTCCGGTCGCCGTTCGAGTTATTGGAAGAAGGAGAAAAATGCCCTTCCATGAGAAACCTCGACTTCTTCATCTCACGTGGGTAAGCTTCAAGCTCCACTGCACGATTTCGACTTTCGCCAACCATGGTTGTAGAGACGGTTGTTCGATTTCGTACCATGGATCCAATCATTGTGCACCCGATACTCCAGCCATGCCAACCCCGGATGCGGAGGCCAACGGTCGCTGTCGTAAATGTGGACGATGATGGAGCCTTGTTCAGACAAAAATGTGGCATTCCCATCATTTCTTCGGATCTATATCAAAAAGAGATGTCAATCACGAAGGGGCCAAGGATATGTCTTCTCGTCAATGTATGGTAATTTCCTGCAAGAAAGGCCTATCTTACAACATAACAGCAGCAACATAAGTAATTCGGCCCAGAATGAACATGATCGAAAAATTTCTCCCAAGACCCCAAGCTTTTCCGTAGAATCGAACAAGAACCGTGAAATTGGCAAAACTCACTTCACCTGATCAAGCACATATCAAGAGACAAGTTGTAGAAATGTAAGATCTTCATAGTCAAATCTCCCCCACCCATTGCAATCCTTTCGAAAAGCAGCTCAAAGGGACACTCCGGCTTATTGTAATCTGTACTCGTAGGTACTCATTGGTCTACGCCAGGGACGGGTACCGAAACTCAAGAGAAAGAGAATCAGTTGCTGCCATGCTTTGAGAGGGCTGCTGTCGTGGCGGGATGTTTTGTGAAGGAAAGGGGGTGGATAAACATCGTACAAACGTGGCCACCCATTTCGCAAAGTAGAGACTTCTTCAAGGCTGTTCCACCTACAACTATAGCTTTGAAAGAAAAGTCGAGATGAAAGAGTTTGAGTCCAAATGGAAAGACTAAGACTTCTTCATTCAGCTGCTACCGACGCTTTGCCTTGCCCAGGAAGTTCAGGAACGGAAAACCAGCCCTGGCCCTACCAACTCCTCGGTTCTAGGATCTCTCCTCTCTGGATCCTAGGAAATTCAGGACAGTGGTGTGGCTGAGGTGTTTGGAGTCTGATACAGGAACAGTGTGAAGTTGATGAAGCATAGCTCTCCCGTCTTTGGAATGGAGAAAATTTGATGCAAGTACCTACTGTGGTAGCTGGGCGATTAAACGTTAATTCTCGGCTCGATAACACCCCTGTTAAATCCTACCCCAACGTAGAATTATAAATACAAAACTTACCTCTTTAGAAAGAGAAAAGCGAGGAGAATAAGATCCTTTTCTTCCGATAAAAAAATATTAAGGTTACGTTAAGTTATACGTGGAAGAGAACTTATCGCACGGATCAAGACAGGGGTTGCAATTAACGTTTAATCGCCCAGCTACCATAGTACAAAGTAGATCCAAGTTTTTCTCCGCAAAATCGCGCTAAGAGAACTGACCATCGCGTTCCGCGTTGACCCTTGCAAATGCCACGAAGTTGTTGAGAACAGACCATCAAAGGATTCTTGAGGTTTTTCTCCTATCTGTCTACGAAAACAACAATCGGTCGCATACATACGAAGAGGAGGGAATTGAGGTCGCATACACGTAGACTTTGTTGAAGAGATATAACGGTCAAGATGCCTTCAATGTGGCTTACAGATCAGCAAAGTATATACCCCCCTCCTTCATCTCTAGAGACACGCGATCACGTCTTTAGATGTATACTTGGCTAACAAATTGAAAAGAAGTAGGCGTGGCCTTCTGCTCCGGCGGTAAGCGATTCGATTCCTCTCATCACCATCTCTCAAACTCCTGCGGCGCATCCTCACAAAGCTCTCCCAAGTACGAGAAATCATGGCTCCATGTGACTGGAACCTTCGTCTTGGAATGCACAGCCCATAACAATCCAAGACGCTGTTCCAGTCTCTGAAAGCCGGAAATCATGCACACAATAGTCCAACGTCGACTTTGAATGGCCATGAAATTTGCGGAAGGGCCTGATCAGGATAAAGAAGGACCTGGACACGCAAGCGTTGTAATACAAGAGAGTTAACAACCCATTAAAACCCTCGCATGAAGGCATGTGAACAAATCTCAAGCCACATCATCCTTATGAGACTCACCGTATACAACAACGCTCGTAGGAACGTCTACGTCCTTCTCCATCCCAAGCACGGTACAATCTACAAATCCCCCTCCCCTTCCACCATGAACCAAAAAGCACACATCTCCCCTCTCCCTCCATCCCCCCTAACCGCCTTGCTTAGGTACCTTCTTCCTAACCCTCGGCCTAATAACCTTCTTCGACCGCGCCCTCCTAGCAATGGGCAACATCCTCTTCCTAATCGGCCTCCCCCTAATCCTCGGCCCCTCAAAAACCCTAACCTTCTTCGCCCGCCGCCAAAAACTCCGCGGCACCTTCGCCTTCACAATCGGTATCCTCCTCATTCTGTTCCGCTGGCCGCTGGTCGGGTTTCTGGTCGAGTTGTACGGCATCATGATTCTGTTTGGCGATTTTTTGGCGACGGTGGCTGGGTTTTTGGGGAATGTGCCGGTTGTGGGACCGTATATCACGTTGGCATTGAGGAAGGTGGGGATGTCGGGGGGCGGAAATTCAGAGCTGCCTGTATGAGGTGTGGAGGGAGGGTTTGTCGAGGAGTCTTATTTGAGATGAAGAGATGTCATGGCATGTGCGCATATACTATAGACGGTAATCGGAAATCGGGGTTCAAGAGATATGGGAAAGAGGTAAACTTGGTCCCATACGGAAAGATGATGAAATAATTCTGTGCGCTTTTTTTTTATTATGATAAGGGGGAATATCGATACCCTATACAGCCTGGGTGGCGCCAGAAAATACTAAGATCTTACAAACAACTTTTTGTGGAGGTTGGAGTTGGTAAACAACCTCGCTCCAATCCCTAGAGACTCCTGTCCTGTCCTGGCGTACTCAGTGCACGCCATTCGTCTTCTTGATCTTTCTGCGATCACGAATGGACGAGGCGAGCTCTTCTAGTACATCCACGGTTGACTCCCAGCTGATGCAGGCATCGGTGATGGAGATACCCTTCTTCAGACCGCTTGGTCCTTCGTTTGGTACCTTTTGGTTTCCCTCGTTGATGTTGGATTCGATCATAACACCCACGATGCCGTCTTCTCCTGCTCTTATCTGGTCTGCCACTGTTTGTGCGACCTTTGGCTGGTTGCGGTGATCCTTGTTCGAGTTTCCTGTTGCAATTGTTAGTTTCTATGTAGTGTAAAACTGAGTCACTCAACATACCATGCGAGCAATCCACCATCATGACCTCGGCCAGACCCTTCTTCCTCAACGCCTCTCGCACACCCTTGACACTCTCAGCATCGTAGTTTGTGCCCTTGGAACCCCCTCTTAGAACCACGAAGCAATCGTTGTTACCCGCTGTCTTCGTGATAGCAGCAAGACCCTGCTTCGTCACACCCATAAAATGATGTTTTGCCTTTGCAGCTCCAATTGCATCAACCGCAACTCCCAGTCCACCATCTGTACCATTCTTGAATCCAATTGGGAAGGACAATCCACTTGCCAATTCTCGGTGGAGTTGAGATTCCGTCGTTCTAGCTCCAATGGCTCCCAGTGAAATCAGATCTGCCAAAAATTGAGGGGAGATTGTGTCGAGCATTTCGCTGGCAATTGGCATGCCGCTGGCAGTCAGGTCAGCGTAGAGCTTCCTGCTCACACGAAGACCCTTGTTGATCTGGTAGCTCTCATCGATATCCGGGTCGTTGATCAGACCCTTCCATCCCACCGTTGTCCGTGGCTTCTCCAAGTAGGCGCGCATGATTATGAGGATGTCATCCTGCAGCTTCTCGGCGATGGCTTTCAAACGCTGGCAGTATTCGATGGCAGTAGCTGGGTCATGGATGGAGCAAGGACCGACCATGACCATGAGGCGGTCATCTTGTTGGTGAATGATTTTTGAGCATTCTTTGCGGCCACGGAGGACGGTGTCGAGGGATGCTTGTGTGGCGAGGACTTCGGCGGCGAGCAGCGCTGGTGGGATCAATGGGTCGTAGCCGAGGACTAGGGGGAGACGGGTGTTAGAATTGATGTTCTTGGATTGATTGTGGGCGAAATTTGGAGAAATTGGGGTTTCTCTTTTG
This sequence comes from Venturia aucupariae, assembly GCA_003693225.1. Taxonomy (NCBI): domain Eukaryota; kingdom Fungi; phylum Ascomycota; class Dothideomycetes; order Venturiales; family Venturiaceae; genus Venturia; species Venturia aucupariae. The sequence continues at coordinate 144,724 of QWZN01000071.1, forward strand.
CAGATTAATTAACGGACTTACCGCGAGTATCTTCCTGCTGGTCCTGGTTTGTGGACATAGAAGACATTTTGAGAAGCGTGAAGGAACGTCCAGTGTGAATGGGTGGTCAATCAATCGGTGCGGTATGGGTTTGTAATGAGCAGCAGCTGTGTGGGCAGTTATATTCTATCCAGGCTATGAGTCAAGAATAGTATGGCAGACTGGAGATGAGAGAAAAAAGCATGATCTGATTCTGAGGTCGAAACGTGGGGCAACCCTTAGGCCCTTTTTTGGCGCAGGGATCTCGCGATCCCTCCAGCTATATTTGGCCAGCCACACTTATAATAAACAAGGTACGCGATGAGAGTGCAGGTGCGAAAAGGAGTCCGAGTCCGACTAGCACGCGGATGAAACACCATGGAAGAAACAATCACAATAATATCTAACACGTCCCCCAGCGTTTTCCCATATCACAGCCACGGCCTTCCCTCCAACACGCCCGAGTCCTCTTCTCCGCACCCACCATATCGAGCAGACCACGCCATCCCCGCTCATAGTATGCTCCTCGCAGGCACTTATTCTGTCCACCACCCATCACATCGCGTGCACTCTGTCAACTACAACGACACCTCCCATTCCGCCTCATCGCAGCCACCGCAGATGGATCAGATGCAGTCCCGAAAGCGCGGTCGAGACGACCACGACGAGCTGGACTTTCTAGGCGGAATACACGCCGACAAGGTGCGTACTACGGACGATTCCTGTCGAGTCGAACAACTTGCTTTCTTTGGTACGAACGCTGCTAATGCCCGCAAGCGTCCACGCAGCACCGCAGCTCACATTGACTTTACTGCTTTCAATCTTATGCGCCCGCCCATGTCCAGAGTAACACAAACCCTGCCCTTTCGACCCGATCTTTCTCTTCCACTGCAACAACAACCTCCGACTTTCGATACCCTCGATGCCGACTCGGGCTCGGAACCGTCCGGTGGTAACTCGCCCGCATCTTTCATGTCGTTACCCGCCCCCGCTGAGTTCGCAGATGTTGACATGAACGTCGACGACAATGTTAGCATTGCTGGATCTGTATCACCAGAGTCTACATACCAACATCACAACCCATTCACAAGGCCCAGCAACAAGGACTCACGCGACCAGTTCCATGGCGGCCGGATACCGACCCCCATTCATTCCTCGTTTCAAATCGGTGCACCTCCTCGATCGTTGAGTCTGGGTTTTAGCAATAGCTTTGGAGACCCCATGTTACCAGGAGGCTTTTCACGGCAGCATCGTCCGCGACTGTCGAATGAGGCGGATCACAGAATGCCTTCGCCAATCACGGAGGATTGTTTCGAAGGACCGACAGAGTTTACGAGTAGCCAGCTGTCACGGTTGAGCGTCTCGCAGACGTCCATGGACGATGACGATGACATGGAGATGGACGACATGATGTCAAGCCAGCACCAGAGCCCACCTGTATCGCCCACAGGAAGAGGCAGAACTGGCAGGGCAAGGAGTGATGCCATCAGCACTGGACAGTCAAAGAGGGTGGTTTTTGGTTACAGGGATGATTGCGCGAAATGCAGAGCGCGGATGCCGGGGCACTGGGCACATTTTCTATAATAACATTGAGAGATTATATAAAACCCGCTCCTCGTTACTACCTTTCCGAGATGTTTAGGTTCTACAGGCGCTGAGTCGTGCGAGACGAAACATACGTATGGGACGGTTTGGGGACGGGCATATGACGGGCGTTTCCGGAAGGGCATTACGGTGTTTGATTACGAGAGCAGATCTGCATTCTATCGTTGGTTTTGCATTTTTCGTTCGTTGCGATGGTTGCACTGCGCGATACCAGATTCCGTAAGGAATGCGTTTGTTTGGAATATTGTTTCATTATTACTTTATGCATGATGCTTTGTACGAAGTTTAAATGACGGGTTTGATACACGATTAGAAACTTATTGCCACGAAATGTTCTCTGAATTCCGTATTTCCCTTTAAATGGATGTCTATCTTGAGCGGCAAAGAATTGGTGCCTGAGGCCTTTGTAGTTGCATAAAGCGTAAAGCTACTAACCTCCACCTGCAGTAGCTGAAGGTCACATGCCACGCTATGTAACAGCGACAGCTCATTCGACCTGGGAATAAGTCTAGCATCTTCTCCACCACCTTCCATTCATTCGATGCAAAGTTTGCTGCATCACGCCCTGGGGAGTTGCAATAATATAGCAAAGCAAATTCCTTCGACTCCACCGCAATTCGGAATCTCGGATCCTCTGAACAGTACCATTTTGAAGGCCTAGATATTACGCGTCGAAAAATGATCTTCTCGAGGTCGGTTTATACTTGATCTTGACTGCCTATACGTTCGACAATATGGTGAACAACATAAGCGAGGCATTACTGAAGTCCAACTCGACACAAGTAGCGACTCCGCCAGGCCAGACATCAACCTTCGGACTGCTCGGATGGGTCCTATTCTCTTCGTTGAAAGTGCTGCCTGCAGTACTTTACTATCTCGTCGCCTTGGTCACCATAACCATTCCGACATGGATTTACAGACTACTATCCTTCAGCTTGACCGTCACCGTCAACTTTTCCACAATAGCTCTGTTGGTCGTGGCGTCTGTATCAACCATTACCTACTTCCTGAGATATAGACTTGGCGCATATGCAAGAATGCCCGTGGAGCCTCCGAGAAAAGAGCCTGATGTGGATGTCTTCCCGGATCCCCAATCTCGCGAAACAAAGCCTGGCCTATCAAATTATTTGGATGAATTCCTCAGCGCCATCAAGGTCTTCGGATATCTAGAGAGGTACGTGGATAACTGACCTTATGCTGCAAGCACAATCTCACAATCCGCAGACATGTCTTTCATGAACTTACTCGAACTATGCACACGAGGAAGCTCATCGCAGGCGAGACCTTGCTCCTAGAAGAGGAGAATGGATTTTGTCTGGTTGTTGATGGTACAGTGCAGGTATTTGTCAAATCAAATAGAGATGAAGAAAACAAGAACATCGACGACTTGAGCGACGATGAAGGTTTCGGGAAAGATCAAGATCAAGGCTATCAGCTCCTGACCGAGGTCAAGAACGGGGCTCCTTTATCGTCTCTCTTCAGCATTCTGTCCCTTTTCTCCGAGGATGTGCAACTTAAGCATAGCGGTGACTTCCACCTTCCAGGCTCTGGTTCCGACTCGCCGCACAGAAAAGGAGATGGCGGAAATCCCACCACCTCTGGTACTTCTGCCGTTCTAGACAGTCCAATCCACACCACTCCAGCACGCAGAAGTGCATATATACACAGGCGAACTTCCAGCCTGACAAGCCCTGCGGCTGGGGCTTTAGCTCGAGTTCCGCCACTGACCTTGGAACCAATCGTGGACTATGGGAAACACTCTCAGCAAGGAGAGAAAAGACAGCCCATCGAACCGAAGTCTATACATCCTCATATCGTCGCTCGTGCAGCAACTGACTCCACTATTGCTATTATCCCCGCGTCGGCTTTCAAGCGTCTCACTAAGATGTACCCAAAGGCAACGGCTCATATCATCCAAGTCATCTTGACAAGATTCCATCGAGTAACCCTGGTCACCGGACATGAGTATCTTGGACTGACACAAGAGATATTGAAGACTGAGAGGATGATCAACAAATTCATTCATTACGAACTCCCAGACTTTCTACGCGACTCCGCATTGCAAAGATTGAAAGAGAAATTCGGAAGAGAGAAAGATCGCATGAAGCCCGAAGACAGAATGAAAGGCATTGCTCTACACAATCCAACCAAGGGACGACGAAGACGATCAAGCACACATACACGCAAAGATGCGGCCATGCAGATGCGGATGGCCGCTCTACAGTCCATGAGATCAGATGCGATACTGTCGCCAGAAGCTGAAAGAATTGGAGTCAGCGCCGGAGATCTCCTCGCCAACGGTGTGAGAGATCGATCAGCTTTTTCACGGCCCTTACAGACACCGGCCGCACAGCGTGCTAGCGCAAGATCACCCCTGGATAAAGGCTACTTCAGTCCCAAACCCATGCAGATACAGCGACAAGATTCTGTTGACGAGGATGACCTTTTCAGGGAAGCAATACTTGAGAGTATGTGCAAGGCTATCGGACTCACGAATGCGGATACTATGGCGAAACCTGACTCTACGGAACAGTCTCCAAGACTTGTTTCCTTTGACTCAAGGAGAAACAAAGCTGTCTTCAACACTAATTCTTTCACAAATCTCGGGTTCATGGATCCGTTCGAAGGCTCTACTGCTGGTGCAGACACTGAATCGATGGCCTCAGCATCCATGTCGGGCGCTGGAGGTCATCAGCACAACGTTCTGGAAGATATGGTCAACGAGGTCGAGATTGTGTATTTCGAAAAGGGGTCGGTTCTCGTAGAGCAGCAGGAGAGGCTTCCCGGTCTTTATTATGTCATAGATGGATTCCTTGAGGTGAGCATCACAATGGAGGAGGAGAGCCGAGATTCGAACATATTGGGCACAGCTGCAGCACCGATACCAGTAAACCCTAGAGCAGCATCACAACTTCTCAGGACGGCAAAAATGGCGTCTGGTGGAATCAGCTCGTCGAACCCCAGCAAGCCTCGTGACAAGGCCCCCAAGAAACGCCATCGACAAACTCTGCAGCTAGTCAGGCCGGGATCGATTGCTGGGTACCTACCAGCAATCTCTGCATTCCGCTCATTTGTTGACGTCGCGGCCAAAAGTGATGTTGTTGTTGGCTTCTTGCCTCGAGCGTCACTCGAGCGTCTTGTCGAGCGATATCCCATCATCCTGCTGACCCTGGCAAAACGCCTAACTTCGGTCCTCGATAGAATGGTTCTACATATTGACTTCGCACTCGAATACTTGCAGGTCAACGCAGGGCAAGTAATCTACGACCAAGGCGACCAAAGTGATTCGATCTTCATCATCCTAAACGGACGACTTCGTGCAATACAAGAAAGAGAGGATAAGAGCATCAAGGTCCTCGGCGAATATGGACAAGGTGATAGTGTGGGCGAATTGGAGGTCTTGACAGACACTCTCAGGCCTGGTTCGTTACACGCTATACGTGATACCGAATTGGCCAAAGTGCCGAAGATGCTATTCAACAGTCTGGCCCAAGAACACCCAGGTATCACCATGAAAATGTCCAAGATACTTGCAAGACGCATGCGTGCCATCATGGAAGATCCTTTGCACAGCCACATTAACGAACGTACTACCGCTGCGGCCTCTGGCAATCCCTCGTCGAGTGTCAATCTGCGCACAGTGTGCGTGCTTCCGATTACAGCTGGTGTGCCAGTCGTCGAATTTGCTTCACGCTTGATGAACGCCCTTACACAAATTGGGACTTCCGTTGTCTCCCTCAACCAGTCCGCAATTCTCAACCACTTGGGAAGACATGCTTTCAGCAAAATGGGCAAGCTCAAGCTTTCTCAGTACTTGGCAGACTTGGAAGAAAAGTACGGGCTTGTCCTCTACGTGGCAGACACCAGCGTGCAGTCTCCATGGACAGCGACCTGTATCACCCAGAGTGATTGCATTCTTCTTGTTGGCGCTGCCGATGGCTCGCCGAACATTGGCGAGTACGAACGCTTTCTTCTAACAACGAAAACTACTGCGAGACGGGATATGGTACTCATTCATGCAGAACGGCTTTGCCCACCAGGTCTCACCAGGAAATGGCTTCGCAATCGTGTCTGGGTCAATGGTGGGCACCATCACGTACAAATGACATACAAAACGACACCAGACCCGGTGCAAGGCAAGAAGCCATTCGGCAACGTTATCAAGCAAAGGGTGCAACATCTACAAGCCGAGATCCAGAAATTCACAAGTCGAAAAGTTCGTCAAACACCCCTTTACTCGGCGGAGACACCCTTCAAAGGAGACTTTCATCGTCTGGCAAGAAGACTATGCGGTAAATCTGTGGGGCTTGTTCTAGGTGGCGGTGGAGCGCGTGGTATCGCCCATGTAGGCATCATCCGAGCGATGGAAGAAGCCGGGATCCCAATCGACATGGTCGGTGGCACGTCCATAGGAGCTTTCATCGGTGCTCTGTACGCGTGGGATGCGGGGGTTGTTCCAATGTACGGCAGAATCAAGCGCTTCGCTGGCCGTATGGGCAGTATGTGGCGATTCGCTCTCGATCTTACTTACCCTTCCGCCTCTTACACGACCGGAAATGAATTCAACCGCGGCGTCTTCAAAACCTTTGGCGACTACCTCATCGAAGACTTCTGGCTGCCATACTATTGCAACACAACCAACATCAGCAAGTCTCGCGTCGAGTACCATACCAGTGGTTATGTATGGAGATATGTCCGGGCATCGATGTCTTTGGCCGGTTTGCTCCCGCCACTTTGTGACGACGGAAGCATGTTACTGGACGGAGGCTACATCGACAACCTCACAGTTGCACATATGAAGTCACTCGGCGCAGATGTCATCTTTGCCGTTGACGTCGGATCACTCTACGACACGACGCCTCATCAATTTGGCGACTCGCTCTCAGGCTTCTGGTCCATCTTCAACCGATGGAATCCCTTCTCCAGCTACCCGAACCCACCATCGCTCTCCGAGATCCAATCTCGTCTCGCCTATGTATCCAGTGTCGATGCTTTGGAGAGGGCCAAGAACATGCCAGGTTGTTATTATGTCAGACCGCCCATCGATCCATTTGGTACTCTCAGCTTCGGACAATTCGATGAAATATACAAGGTCGGATACGATTGTGGCAAAGAATTCTGTCGCAATTTGAGGGAAGAGGGGGCTTTGCCGTTGATGTTGCAAGAGGAGGGTGAGAGGAAGGATTTGCGAAGGACGACCATGGCTAGGAGGGCCAGCATTTAATTGTTTTGTTGATAACGCCCACTACAGTAATACTGGATCAAATTCCGCTCGTCATTTACTCAGTCAAGAATCCGGCTATATATCTAATAACACTTTCTCATCCCAGAAAGAATATCCACTACTAACTTCCTCGGTAATTGAAAACCTCCACTTTGCCCAAAAACTTAATCGCTATCAATCACACCGCCAACAAATCCAGTAGTAATCGAGAGGTAGGACTCAATAACATCTCGATATCTATTAGAAAGAGACACTAAATAACAACCCAAACACCAACACCAACATCAACACCAACTTCAACCATTCTCATATCAGAGATTACTCTACTAGCCTCCTCCTCCTCCTCCACATACATACATACATACATACATACATACATACATACATACATACATACATACATACATACATACATACATCCAAAACCCACCCTAAACCCCCTCCAAAGCTCCAACCACCCACATCTCACCCCTCAATCCCCCACACCAACAAGCAAAAGAAAAGGCTTACACAAAGCAGGTAGAACAAAGAAAATAGTAAAACCAAGAGCAAGAGTAAGAGTAGGAATCGAAGTAATTTTCCAGCTCCGTTAGAACAGAGTATACGCAAAGAAGAAGAGGAGGGATTCCCATTTCTGAGGAAAACAAGGTTTCTTTCCTTGTTGGGAAGATATCTATGGGTGGGAAATGCGAAGACGCCGTTGTTTACTCTGCCTTTTTAATGTGGTATTCATGGCTCTTGGAGATGACGATGGCCCCAGTAATCACAATTTAAAATTCAAAACTCAAACCTAGAAATTCTCACTCGCATCAATGAATATTATAGATTGGATTTTTCTTCCCCTCGCCCTCTCCCATCATCCATGCCTATTTATAATAGATATATAACAACCAGCTCAGCCTACTTCACACCAGCGAGCCTGCGCCCAGATAGAAACCGAGACAAAATGGTATCCTATCCAATCCCACCCCTAATCGTAACAAACCACCACCCTCCTCATGGTATCCTTTTCATCCGCATCATCGTCGCAGTAATGAAGAAGAAAGAAAAAGAGAAGGTAGAGGTGGAAAAAAGACACCGGCTAATCGCCCCAACGCCAACTCTTGCTCCCGCCCATATGTGCAATCCCTCTGCGTGACAATTTCGACAATGGGAACAAAACACATTATATACTTCGTGAAAGGAAAAAAAAAATCCCTTCTCCGCCGTAGTCGTATGAATAGAGATGTACGCAAAGTATCGGTTCTCAACGAGTGGTAGACGACGTCCCTGGAGCCGGTACAGTCGGAGATGCCGGATTCTCGGCCACAGTCACTGGAACTTCGACATCACCGCTGCCTGAAGTTCCCGCAGGACTTGTCCCTCGAGCTCTCGTTCGTACACCAAACGTCTCTCCTAGCCTAGCTGTTAAGCGTCTCCTTCTTCGAGTCTCCTGATCTTCTACTATGTTGCGTCCATTTTGCTCCCGTAAGCGACGCAGGGCTGCGATACGCTCCTCCGGCGTAGCATGCGCCATACGCCTGGGGTTGAGGACTTCCCACAAGCCAGACATGCGGCGGGAGGCGCGATTCGACGGAGGGCCGGAGCCGTCGACTTCGAGAGGAGGCGGTAGGTTATCTGTTGGGACAGGTACCGAGTCGATGGATGTAACTGGACGGAGGTCGATACGGCTGAATGTGTTATTAGCTGCTGTCAGTGGAGTCCCATTGGGCAAACATACCATAGCGGACAGGTTCCTGAGACATTCAGGAGCCACGGATCTATGCATGCTGGGTGGAACTGATGTTTGCAAGGAAGCACTCGCACATCTTGACCCTTCTCGAAATCCTCAGTACAGATAGAGCAGCCTAGGTTGTCGTCATTGTCCGAAACAGCAGGCTCCGGTGATGCTCGTGCCGCTACTGCTTCCGCTGCCTCGATATCAGAGCTCTCAGACTTCTCCACGATATGTGCGGCTGTCGAATTCTCAGGCCTTAGATGCGTTGCCTCGGTTGGAGACGTTACTGCACTTGGCGAGTTGTCAACATGTCTCGCATGTTCTGTGCTCGGCACTGCCAATTCTACATCGCCGGTCTTTCGGTCCTCCTCCTTCTCCCCAAACTTGACAATGGGTAGTGTCTCTAGCATAGCTCGTGCCAGTCCTCTTGCTCGGCTCTGCCGCGGTCTGCCCAGTACATTCCGTGGTCCATATCTTTCCGGATGTCGATGAGCTCTTATAGCGCCAGTGACTATGATGACCAGGAACAGCGCGGTGATGACACCAGTGATGCTGTAGAGAATGATCATAGCGACGGCGGTGGAGGGCGAGGGACCTCCTGGCGAGTAGTTTCCATTATTCGGCGAACTCATGCTGCTAGTGATGTTGTCCAAAGTACTCTTCTTTCCAATGCTCCAATTGCTTGCGGTCCCGCCGGGCGAGAAGTTCTGAGATCCTCTTAGAGGTATGGAGTCGTTTAGTTTTGTCAGCGAGTATATCAGTGCGGTGTCGGTAACTTGGTTGCCAGTTTGCAAGGAGCAGTAGTTGGTGGAGGAGCTGTAGAGAATTATAGCCCGAGCATTTCGGGAAATGGCCTGAATGACAAGATCAACGGGTTGCAGATTTCCGGGAGCCGGGTCGCAATCTATAACAGCAAAAGTGTAGGGCTGAATCGAGTTTAGGCTGGCGGCGGTGACGGAGACAAAGAGTGGTGTTGCAACCAATGGCGAAATGGAGTTTGGATTGGAGTTTGAGGTCGAGGTCGAGTCCTGCTTGCGGAAGTCGTCGGTTAGCTGGTGGTGCGAGTAGGGGAGATGACTAACGTTGCTGTTGATGGTCGACCACGCGGTTGGTGTCAGGGCAGTGAGGTTGATTCTGGTGGCGTAGGGAGTTTTGTAGTTTGGGGCAATCTGGATCGGGTTCAGGTCGTTGTCTGCGCTTTGTGAGGAATTCGAGGGCGACACGGTTTGGGCCAGTGCGACTGAGGCACTCAGGAAAAGAGCACTGGCACCTGCAATTATCGAAGGCATCCCGGGGTGAGGCGTGTTTCGCATCGGGCTATATAAAGCAATGAAGGGTCGGATATCTAACACACGATCGGACAATTATTATTGAAAAGAACACACGCATCAAAGAGGGAGCACGGAATGGTAGAATAGGAAGAATGGAAGAATAGTACCCATCGACGAGGAGAGGGCAACCTGCACGCACGGCGAGATACGACTAATGCACCAAGGCTACCAGGCTGCCGTACTACCAGCTACCTACCAAGGCTACCAGCTACCTACCAAGGCTACCAGCTACCTACCAAGGCTACCAGCTACCTACCAAGGCTACCAGCTACCTATCCTACCCTACCCTACCAACTACCTACCAAGGCTACCAGCTACCTACCTACCCTACCAGCTACCTACCCTACCAGCTACCTACCTACCTATCCTACCGCTACCCTACCCTACCCTCGTCCTCGTCTCGTCTCATCATCCGCAACAGCCGGCAGCGGGAGAGGGAGAGACAGAAACACCCAAGAAGCTTCGACATGCAGGTCGGGAGTCAGCAAAGGCACGCGAACTCGCCGTCCAGACCACAATGGGTCCATTGGCGTTCAGTACTCCCGGCTGATGTGCAAGGTTCATCAGCGGGGAAAAGCGGATGAGCTGCGTGAAGTCCAAGGCGTGGCGAGCATGGCAAGCATGGCAAAAGGGCTGTGCACGAGGGCCTAGTATGTTTCCAGCTTCTTGAATTATCCGACTACTGAAACATGTAATAAATAGTAACCCAGATACCAGCACTCGAAACGCCTGCCATCATCACTCACCTCCTCCTCTTCAACGCCTCAAACGAAACATCCAGATTGAAAAGCGAATCCCAAATCCCACCTCTTCCCCTCGCCGTCGCTCCATCCACCTTACCCCGAGCCACCTTCGAACTCGGACTAGAAGCAATCCGTCTCAACGACCCAAAGGCTTCCTTTGCCTTACTAGGTGACGACATCGCAGCACCCTGCTGAAGTGAAAATGTCAGCCCAGTCAAAGACAAGAGCTCCTAGGGGCCCCAAAGAAGATTGCGGCGAACCTCGTCTAGCGTACTCGCCTCCACGGTTGCACGCGCACCGCTGTCCACGGCCGGTTGCATGCTCTCGGCATCACTTGTGCTTCTCAAATGGCTGGGTCCCGGGCTCCTTCCGTTCTCTGGTGTTTCAACGCGCAGCGCTTCGTTGGATCCGGCTTTTCCGACGCCCAAACCGGCCGGCACGTTTTTCTTGCTGCTCTGACTGCTTCGGCGGCTGTCAAGGCTGCGGCTCAATGCTTTTGAGGCCTCCTCGACCGCTTCGCTCGTTTTCTTTTTGGAAGAGCCGACGCGGATACTGCCTCGAGCATCGACGTTGGCTGCCGAGACGGTAGCTTTACCAAGACCAGGCGTGCTCGGTGCCCCCACCTTCTCTTCCTGAGCCTCGAGGAGGTACCATCGCAATCCATCACTCAGATCAAATGGGTTGTCATCTTCAAAAGACATGCCACCTTCACTCTCCGTAATCGAGCGGCCGTCAGCAGCAAGATGAGACGTCCTTGACGTGCCCATAGCCTTGGTCAAGTCCACGATGCGTTCATCAATCTTGGTAATACGCGCAACAAGATGATCCCGATTCGCTAACCTGAAGCTGTCCTGCTCTTTCAAAAAGTAGTGAGGCGCTCCGATATTGAATGCCGCCCATGGTCGCGACACTTGGTTGCGAGTAGGCAAGAAAAGGGCCAAATCACCAGCTTTGAATCCACGGAACGCGATTCGCTCGTGTGCTTCTGATTGTATCCGTTGCGATTTGTCTCTGTAAGCTCGCGCCTCCTTTTGCCATTTGCGTGCTGTATGTTCCATATCGCGAATGCGTTTCGTGATGGCCTCGCTGAATGTATCGAGATTGAATCGATCGATTTTGGTCATGAAGTCTTGGAACTTGGCTTCTTCATCTTCCGGCAAATCTTTTTCCATCCACAGTAGCGGACTAAGATCGGAGAGATCATCGAGCAGACGCAATCCTGAAGAGGGAGCTGCAACACTGCGGTGCATAGGCGCGGCTCCCTCTGCTCCTAGCCCAAGAACGGTACTTGCGCCAGATTTCGAAGTCCGTGCTACAGCCATTCCATTTTCCTGAAAAGTGACGATGAAGCCAAGCGTTTCCAGAAGGCGGTTGAGACGATCATTCTGCGCGTACAATCGCTGGGAAATACTCTTGGCTCGTTGCGAGCGCTGATGCAGTCGTGTTGCGCTGGCATCGTTCAGATCTTGCAATTTGTGATGCTTGGACTGTATCGACAGCAACTCAACATCCAAACCGTTGACATGCGATCTGGCGTCGGCGAGTTTTGCCGACATATCGCTGACTTTGGCCTGTTCCTCCTCAATGCGCTGTCGCAGAGACTCCGAGCCGGTCTCGCCTTCTGCAAATTTAGTGCGTAGATCCTTGAGATGTTCTCGTTCACTCTCGAGCTCAGAGGCGAGCGAGGATGCCTTTTCCTTCTCGGATGCCAGTTCTTCCTGAGCAGAACGCACATGGTCTTCTTGTTCCTCTAGCTTCTTCTCCAAATCCAAGTGGTCGTTGCGTTGACTTTCAAGCAGAGATTGGAGGTTCTTGTTTTCAGATTTCGCCAGAGAGACTGCTTGTGACAGCTCTCTCACATGGTTTGCAGATCGTTGAGCGAGTTCTTCAAGTTCGGACACAACCTTGGAGGGATCGTCGGGTACAGGCTGCTCAGTAAGCGACGAGTATACGCCCACTAGTACAATATGCCGCTCGGAATCGAGTTCCTCGCGCCGATTGAATGCGGCCTCAAAAGTGCTAGCACGATTCTCTGCCTTTCTCAGATCTTCGGCAGCATCCTGGCGTAGTTGCTCTAGCTCCGCAACGAGACTCTGGACTTTGATATCGATGCCTGTTCGCTCATTGTCACGACTACCCAGCAATCTGTCGAGCTCATCCTCCATCTCTTCTACCTTGAGCTTGTATTTGCTGATCTCGTCTTCCAAAGATCGGCGCTCCTCTGCAAATTCTCTCTGCAAAGCCTCCAAATTCTCCATGAGATCCTTCTTGGTAGAGTTTGCCTCCTCAATCTGTCGAAGAGTGGTCTCATCGGATGCCCGTCGTGCTGCAGCTGTTTTCGTAAGGGCTACGCGCGCCTCCTTTTCAGAAGCAAGTTCAGATTCTAACTGAAGAACCCGACGTAGCATCTCTTTGTCTTCCTTTGGGACATTTGAAGAAAAACGGCGTGATGCGATCGATGACCTTCTCGAAATGCTATCGTTAGGCCGCGGAGATCCTGGTGGTAATTGACGATCAGCCTCCGTGATTGGCGTCGTTGGCTCTGCGAATGGAGAATTCTGTGACCCATTCACCATCGATAGGCGGTTTACATGACTTTGACGATGCAAAAGATCTTCCAATTTGCGGATCCTGCTCTTATACCCCCTGGCTTCTTCTTCCAGCTTGACATTTGCTTCTTTGATGAGGCGGACTTCATCATCGCCACGAATCATCAGCGACCCCTTGCCGAATCCCGCTTCGTGAATACTGCCCATTTTGAACGCCTTTGCCCGTTTGACTTGCTGCTTTGTAGGTCTGTCGAGATCTCTGATCATTTGCTCCAGAGACTCGACTGTACTTTCCATACCATCAGCCCCTTGTAGGTGCTTAACGTAATCGTCAAGATCCTGACGCGAGACATCTGGCCAGGATTGATCTTCACCTTTGAGGTTGATCTCCACACCCAGGACCTTGCCCTCTGCACTCTCGCCTATCACATCGTTCACACCTTTGAACCATCTCTTCCTCCTCTTCTGTTCTTCCTCTTGATAGCCTGCAAATTCTTCAGCAAGGGCTGCAGAATCGTGCTTCATCTTGTCAACCCACTCCTTCCGCCGCGTCGCTTCGAGCAAAAGGGAACCGTATACGAGCGGAAGTCTTCGGACCAAGGAAACTCGATCGAAAGCTGCGATGCTTTCGTCTGGAATTTGCAAAGAGGAGAGGTCCTTGGTTACTGCCGCGAGCGAGGATTCGATGCTGGCTATTGTCTGGAGGTTTTGAAGCGCTCGCTGCATATTAATGTTTTTTTGTTCTACCACATGCTTCAACAAATCATCCATTTCCTTCGCACACTCACGCAGACTGGGGCAGAAATTCTTGGTGTGAAGTAATGCAATCTTGGAGGCTTGCGCCAGCGATTTTGCGTCGTTATTCAGTCCCAGAACATGCTCGCAGTCTGCTGCAATCTTATTCGCAATGACCTGCACTTCCTGTAGCTGCCGACTGGGCTCTTCCGGGTCGTCTCTGAGCGACCGACTTTGACTTGTGTCCAAATCCTTCATCAGCTCTTCGTATTGTATTCCCATCCTCTCGATGGACAAGCTACATCCTTGAAGCTGGCTGTGGAATTTGTCCAGGATTTTCTGGCTTTCCGTCACCGCCTTGGCTGTTGCCGTTCGGTCGATGAAGGAGGCCAGATTCGAACTATCCGAGGGCCTGTTGTCTGAATTCTTACGATCGTTTCTCTCTGTAGTTTCAAAGAATGGGGTAAATCCAGGTATAGCAGGAACCGATTCGATCTTTGCGAGACTATCTTCCCATGCTTGCTGATTTGTCGGCGTTTCTCTCGATATCTCTTCCAACCACGCCTTGCCTTCTGTGTACTTCTGCTCCAACGTCCGCATGTGACCCTCATGAGTCAACGTAGCTATCCGTAATCCTTGATCTATGATGCCCCTCTTTGCAATGTAGTCGCCAGCTGTGTCGCCTATCGCCTTGCACGTGTGGAAGACTGCTGTAGCCCATGCGCGACGTTCCTTGAATAGGGTCTGCCACGATTTCAGGCTGTTCTGGTTGGATAGCGTGTCGGGAAAGTCTTCTGCAGACCAGGGTACAGGGAGAGGAGAGAGCTGAATAGCATCTTTGGCATTCGAGACGGTGAAGAGCTGGCGATCGTACAGATAGAGCTCCGTCTGAAATGATATGTCAGTACTGATTCTTTACTATATCCAGCGTAAAATAAACCTCTGTGAGTAAAGTCTGTAGCTTCACATGTCTTCCCTTTGGAGTGAGCAATATCTGATCGTGGCTCGGGATACTGGTAGCTTCAGCGACCCATAAGCGCAGGCCTTCGAGGGAGGTAAGCGGAGGACCAGTGCTCTGGATGGAATCGCCAGTTGGTATAATATAGATTCGGAGTGACATCCCCTCCTCCGCTGGCTCCTTTCGCAGGAGATTCTATTTGCCAGAGGGTAAGGAATTGTATTGTGTTTGGAGTTATTGGTATAATGCTTAACGAAACCTTGGGCTGATATGGGAGTGCTAGTGTAAAATAGGTTTAACGTGTGTTCCCAGCCCTGCAGATATTAAATGTCCCGGGTATTTCACGCGACACCTATCACACCAGAGACACTGGGCAACGTCCAGGTGACAACACAAGTCATCTGAAGACCTGGACGCCATGGACACAGACAAATTACAAGAGAAAGGCATCGAACTGGATCATCTTGAAGATCTAATCAGAACACCTGCGACAGACGCGTTTATATTCAATCAGCGCGAAGAGCAGATACTGGAGCTATGGGACCAGGAGGAAGAAATACGGCTGGAGCTCAATCTCTTGAGGGCACAGACTGGCAGTATGCGCTGATTCTTGTAGTAAGGAGTGAAACCTCTGACTCCATTTTCAGGACGACACGATGTAGACATATCATCACTTTCAGACCAAGAAGTTCAAGCAGAGATCAAAAAGGCAGAGCGAGACCTGCTCGAAGCGCGTTCGAAGCACACGTTGAGAAATCAAATAATTCAAAATGTCATCATCACCGACCCGGTTCTCAAAGCAGTCCACTCAGGCGAAGAGGCTACAGAGCTCGAAAGAAGACTACTCCTACTCATCATCGAGCGAGACACTTTGTCAATGGTCCATAGCGTCCTATCAACAAATCTCCAGACCGCTAACACACGGCTCGCAACATTAGAGCGGGAGAACATTCAAGCTATTGCCGAGAACAAGGAGTTAGCACGCGACATGCTGGAAATCGCCAATGAGTTGAAGACAGAAAAGGTGGAGGAAGTAGAGGATGCAAGATTGCGCACACAGCTAGAGAAGCTGGAAGAAGAAGTCAGGAAAGCCAGAATAGAATGGAGAACCATGAAGAGCATGGTAGCTGGTATTGTGGCTGGAAGTGGTGTGGACTGGGCTGATGATCCAAAGCTACTGAGTCTAGTTTTGGACGAGGAAGACGAGCTAGGAAGCTGAATGCAAGGCCTCGTCAGCTCGACGAAGCTTCTATTAGAGTAACGCGGTGTAATAACCGTTGAAAAGGACGCGAGCGCACTAAACAAAATGCTACGAGTTCAAGGTCGGAAAATCGAATCATGGCTACAAGGGAGATCGCATTGCAAGAGGGACACCAAGATCTAAGAACACTATTCGTCTATCTACCCGGGTCTGACACACAACACTCTTGCAATAAAGCAAGTTTAAAAACAGCCGCCATTCCGAGCCCGTTTGCCGAGATAACCCGTCCAAGTCTTCTCCAAAATCAATCGCAAAAGCAAGCCATTTCTAGTCCAAAAAAAATCCCATTGAGCCATTCCCGTCTCAGCATGTCGCCTCGTCATGTCCTTCCAAACCGTCCCAACCACAAATACAAAAATACCCTCGCCATCTAAGCAACACAGACACTCTCCCTTCTCATCACCAAAAATCCAGTCTCGTCACTCTCTGGACTGGGAGGCGGAGGAGGAGGTGGTGGTGGCGGCGGAGTTCGACTTAATTCCCGGAGACCTTCAGCGAGCTCAGCCATGTCACTCTCTGGACTAGGCGGTGGGTTAGGTGGAGGTGATGGTGGAGTTCGACTCATCTTTCGAATATCCTTCGCGAAATCGATCTTGTCACTCTCTGGACTTGGCGGTGGATTTCGGGGAGGTGAGGGCGGTGTATGGCTCATCTGACGGATCTTCACAGCTTCGTCTAGAGTCAAAGGCCGAACACCATCCAGGAAGGCCGCGATCAATGTGAATGGCGCTGCTGAATCGGTTTCAGGACTCGGCGGTGGAGGAGGCGGTGGTGGCGGTGGCGGTGTGCGACTTCGCTGACGAATATCTTCAGCCTCGCCTGGGATTGGAGTAGACTGAGGTGGCGATGTTGACTTTGTAGGATATCCCGGAGGAAAACTAGGCTCACGCGCAAGCATGTTGGTGATGTTTCGTTGTTGTAATGTGTATTGCAGGGAAATTGGTTCTAATACTGGTAAGTCTTGGTCTTTGTATTGTTGTATCGTTTCTAATGTTCTGTTGATGCTAAGAAGATTTGAAAGCGTAGCAGGAATGCCCTTTTATACCTTTGAGAAGTTCCAAATACTATACATCGTGGTTCTATTGCTCATTCTCTTATCGGTATGAGTCTTCTTACAAAGCCTATAGAACGATTCAACGTGGTCCTTGGAGAGAGTGTCTACCGACTCACGGCTGATTTGGTAATTCGCTAGACAGATGTTCAATATCCAAAGGTCTCGATGGTGTTCCTACATGTTCCGAAATCTTATCAGGGACCCGAAGTTATGACTAGAACTGAACGTCAAAGGTTAGTCGAGCCATGGCAGTCTATGTTGTCTTGACAAGCGACCAGCATTTTTGGACACGCGAAGGCTTGTTGCCGTTAATTGGCCCTGGCAATCTGCCAACATAGGAGACATGAATGTATTGCCCTTATCCTGCCCCGCGGCCTCTGCGCACACCCATTTGGTACAGCTCAGGGGATCGGTCGTTGTATACATTCTATTAGTGCAAAGAGCGCCAAAGATATCTGAATAGCAAGATAAATAAATATGACAGCCTCAAACCCCTTGAATGCGACAAGAGTTCAAGGTCAACGAGTCTAATTCTGTTGGCTTCGGTGGGAAACAAGCATGAGATTTGTGATAATTTGTGGATTGGAAATAGGGCTTGATGGAAGGGAGTAAGGGATGACGGGTAAATCTTGATATGTGTACTTCGTGGGTACATCGGTGTATAAACATAAACAACAATCTTGTCCATCACTCATATACAATTATGCTAACAAATTATTCGTAAAAGACCAAACATCTCACTTCAACCGATTGCCTTCCTGGCGCATCTTCCGGGGTCTGAGGGTCAATGAAAGCACTGCACCAGTTAGTAAAGTTCACAAACGAAATATTGGCGATACTCACGTATGAGGCGTGCACCGCGCCACTCCCTTCTGACCCGTAGGCAAACCCTCACCAAGTGAATCAAAACACTTGATAAACATAGCCTCCTCAGGCGTCATATCCTTGTAATAGTAGAACTTATGACTCTCATTCGGCGCCACCGAAAAAGTCTCCCCTTTAATCTCATACCCCGTCGTAGAAGTCTCAGAACTGGGATCAGGTAATTGTTCCTTCCCCCTGTCATCATCGTCATGTTGGGAGTCTTGTCGCTTGGGGTAGAGTAAATCGACTTTGATGAAATCTTTGGGGGATGTGGTACGCCAGTCGATTACGGCAAGGGGAAAGTCGGTTGCTGGATTTGCGATTGGGCGCCAGACGTTTATGAGTTGGTATCGGCCTTTTAGAAGTTCGTCGGCTTCGGCTGGGGGGAGGTGGCGGCGGACGCGGGCTTCTGCTGCGCCTGGAGTTTGGTCGACGTGGACTTGTTGGACTGGCTGTCGCGGTGATGATTTTTCCTTTCGTCGAATTGTCTGGAACTATTGTTAGATTGTGCAAAAAAATAAATGCTATTGACTTACGTGATCGAAGATCACTACCTTCTTGACGCCAGGAAGTTTCGATCTCAGAAGCTTTTCTACCTCTTCATAATACCCCTTTCTCACTGCCTGGTCATCTGTGAAGGATTGCTCGTTTGCTGGGGATTTGTAGACAGCGAAGCCTGAAGTATTGACGGAGAAGTTACTTTCTTGCCCTCGCAGGTTCTCAACTGAGCGCTTGATTCCTGTTCTGCGAAAGCTATAGCCTGGGCCATCGACTTTGGCCCATGGCTTCACGAATGGTTCTTGACTATCGACGAAGGAGGTACGATCAATATATTCGAATGTTCCGGTAGTCATATTGAAGGTAGATGGTGGAGCAGAGGTCGAAAACGATCTTTTAGACACTCTTAATGAAATATGTGAAGGTTTTATGAATACTTGACGTTTGATAGCTTGCATAAGATGAAGAAGGTGAAGAGATGGAGTGGAATTTACTGTTGCTTCTTACCACCCTCGTCCCCGGGGTCTTTATATCACTTCTTGACGTATTCCCGAAGCTCAAATCACAATTGCGTGATGAGAGGAAGGCGGGCGTATTCGCTGACAAAATCGAAATAGGGGTGAAAATGACGTTGGTTTTACAAATCAGCCCTGCCCAAATTCGGGCAACTGACCCCGCTATTTTTCCGATATTCTTCCGAATCAAGAGATCTGTTATTGGGGAAGGCTGACTCCAACTTAGCGCCCGATGGGTTTCAAAATTGGGTCCTGGTTTATTGATCAGAAGAAGTCACTCTCTAATCAGCCCTCCGATCACTCATCCACCATGTCCGAGACATTTCCCTTCCTGAGTCTCCCTAGAGAACTACGGGACGAGATATACTCTCACTTATACTCCAACCACCAAGATCACTACATCTCCTACCGTAGTGCCTGGTCACGCTCAGAGCAGAAAGCTACACCTGAACGAACCTTCTCTTCCTCCCTCAGAGCCGCGCTCTCTCTCAATCTAGCATGTAGACAGCTTCACGAGGAGACAGAAGATTTGCTAGATCAAGCAAAGCAAGACCTCACCGTCCACTTCCAGGTCCTCAACCGCGAGGATGCTGCCGCCTTCACTCTCCTCGCCTCGAATATACAACGCCTCTATCCCACTCTCTCCACACTGAGAATCACCTGGAACATAAGCGGCGAATACACATCTATCCTGGAGCTGATACCACGGCATATGTTCCGCATAAAGGCATTGGAAATAGAATGTATTGATCGACTTAATACACCAAGATTCTTCAGAGATGCACATACGCTTGCTGCGACGAGGGTCAATGGGAGTTTTGTGTATATGACGAAGACGGTAGGATCGTTGGTCTTGAAAGAGACGAGACATATTGTTGATGGAAGGATAACGACGGGGGTGTATCATAGTGCTTATGTGTTGAGGTTCGAGCCTGATGATTAGGATGGGATTTTCTGAAGAGAGGCGTGATGTTGGAATAAGGAATCGGGTTACACTATCTTAGCGAGGACAGTGTGCAACAATTGGATGAAAATCACTTGAGCATAACACATTGGAGTGTGACCTGGCATCTTTCGAGAGTCAGACGTTATAAGCAGCGACAATTGACTCCCCTGTCCTCATGGCTCTCTTTCAGAATACTGCCCAAAATTATCATCATCATCGAAGGCAGCGAGGATGATGTATGACAGAGTCAAAGCAAATCTTCTCCTCCTATTAGCTGTTCTTCCATACCTCCATTTTCTCAGCTCGGCACCCTCGAAAAACAAGGCTTTCCACCCAGACCAACACCAGCTGTCACGAGCCCAGCAGTTCACGTCAGCAATGGCCTCGCCACCACCTTCCGTCAAGATGTGTCTGAAGTCTTTGGCTGCTCTACTATCTTTCGCTACTTAAAAAGACATCCAAATAAAGAGCTCGACATCCAGGAAAATACCCCTCTATTATTGACATCAAGAGCAAGGCTGTCGGAAAACAGAAAGTAGCATAAGATAACTGACGACTGATTTGGAGTAATACGTCTTGATAGAGTGGAAGATATTATCAATACCGAGTACGATCGCCCGAGAGGTTTCTCGGGCCGAAAAAACCGGCAAAAAGATCACCATACAACTCTTAAGTTGTATGGGTACGAAAGTGCATACTGAGATTGAGCATTTTGCTTCTGTTGGTGGATCGAACGCGGGCCTGTATCTTCCTATTCTTCCAAGCTCTTGAACTTGTTTCATGCGATTGTTTGAGTCCGTGGTGGGGTTTGGAGCGGTTGATGTTACATCTGTCATGGAGGATCCAGCTGTTGAGAGTGTGATGCTTTTTGTTATTGCTCATAGTTCTGTGAAAATTATCTACACTCCAAGAATGAGAAGGACATCATCGCCAACAGAATCGTGACAGTATGTAGAACTACATGAGCAACCCGATGACGTGGAGAGGACTGTTGGGAAGGTCGTGAAGCTGGCACCAGTTTTGCATGTCCATGGCGAATTCGCAATGGCGATAAACCACGTTTGGGAATTTCATTGGTACATCAGCAGAGTGATAACAAAAAGCATCAGTATTCATGAGGTGAAGCACTCGCAAGTACAAAAGGGGGCTTTCCCTTATCCTTCACAATTCATTCCCATCAAAACATTCACAAACCAAGCCTTCACATTGCAGCTAATGTACACTACACTAAGAAAGATATAAGGTATTGAAACCAGAAACTCACGTCACAAAATTTACCATGACAGCCTGTGTCATGAACATCCCGTATCATGAACATCCCGTATCATGAACATCCCGTATCATGAACATCCCGTATCATGAACATCCCGTATCATGAACATCCCGTATCGTCAACATCCCGTATCGTCAACATCCCGTATCGTCAACATCCCGTATCGTCAACATCCCGTATCGTCAACATCCCGTATCGTCAACATCCCATACCCAGAAATCCACTTTCCAGAATCCCCCTCCCCCTCCCCCTCCCCAGACATACCACCACCCGAAGATACGATAGATAGAGAACGTCCACCCCAAGTACCATCCTCAGAACCTAAGCCTGATCAATGTCCTTGACAAATTGGAGAGATTATCAGATGATGATGGAACACCTCCGCCTTCTGTTCCGAATCTTTGGTGGCGAGGAGGGAGAGTGTTTGTGTGAGCTAGATAGTGAAGAGCGAGGCTAAGTAAATGAAAAAGGTGGTATGATGGGTTTTCGGGTGCAAGGCTTCTAGTCTTGCGACTCGGTTTGGACTTGGGATTGATTTTGGCCCATAGAGTGTGACTTGTTGGGGTTATGCTAGGTGGTAATGGGATATAGATTAATGAAATGGCATCTGGAAGTATTTTATCGGGTTCAAGGTCTGTGAAGTGTCGGTATGGTTTCTAAGCCCGAGGAGGAGTTCCTAGATACGACCATCGCGGATCATGTCGATTTTGACGAGAGGCATTTTTATATCGATGGAAGAAGGAGAAACCTGATCCAACACGATTTTGCTTGCAGAAGTTGA
Source organism: Venturia aucupariae (assembly GCA_003693225.1). Classification (NCBI taxonomy): domain Eukaryota; kingdom Fungi; phylum Ascomycota; class Dothideomycetes; order Venturiales; family Venturiaceae; genus Venturia; species Venturia aucupariae. Next base: position 166,796 of record QWZN01000071.1, read on the forward strand.
AGAAGAACGAAGCTACCTACCTACTACACCTCATCTCTCCGATTATGTACAATGATGAGCGGTTGTCCAAGCTGTCAAATCATTCCAGTGTCATCTTCCGCAATGGGTCGGGAGCTATTCCAGACCCTCAAGACTTGCCTCGCAGCCCACATCGCAGAAGAAACTTCATGGGAGCCTGCAACAGCATGACAAGCTCACCGAACCGCGCTCAATGTATTGCGTTTTAAATGGAAATCAGGATTGGTGCTCAAAACTAGCCGTGAGCCCCATGACGCTCCTAGATGTTCAGCTTGACCAACAAATACTTTGACATAATCCAAACACCCGCCAAAATGCAGAAAACTATGATCTAGCTTACAATTCATCCTTCTCCTTCTGTGCAGCCTTCCCAATATTATCAGTACAAACTGCCGGAGTACCAACCTCCATTTTGTACATGCATTTCTCCGCCTCCACAACCTTCCAAATCTCATCTTTCTCAGCACACGCCATGATGACTGTTGTTTGTCTAGCAGGTCCGTTCCAGCAATGTTGGCCATTTTCGAACATCATGGCGAGTCTATCTCCCGTGCCAAGGCCCTTGCCATTTGCTGGAGCGTCCTCATCAACAAAGATTGTCTCGAGATGAGTATATGTGCCCATAGCAGTATTTCCTCCTCCCTTCTTAGGCTTTTGGGTAGTTCCACCCATCCAGCACATCTCATACTCGTACTCTCCAGAATCGACTGAGACGCATTTACCTTTCAGCGCGCGGAATACGTCGTCCGGACCATAGTCAGCTGTCAGGTCCTCCTCATGTTTCTTAAGAGAGTCCTTGTCATCGTTGAGCTCATTCCTAGCTCCATCAAGCCGACTTCGGGCATCCTGGACAGCTTTGGATTCATCACCCTGTGCTGATGCGTCTGCGAGTATGCCATTTTCGATCAGAACGACTCGAAGATCTCGGAGCTTTTGATCGACCCAATTTCGAACGGACTCAGGAAGGTATTCCTCGAATTTGTATACTGCAATTGCATATTAGCCAGTGTTTGAGGTTCTCGACAATTCGAGAGACAAATTTCCAATGATCCTGCAAACTCTCAAAAAGGCCTTATTCGAGAGCTTGCAACGATTCTGGCGATAAGCTTCACGAGACTGCCCAACCCTGGGCATTCCTAACCACCGCTTAGAGTTATATAGTTCGGTCGCATCTCTTACGTTTTGTAAATTGTAGGATGCATTGAAGGGCAAAACTCACAAAGATCGGCTTCGCTCTCCTCATTCTCATAGTCTGTCCATATCAGACCATTCTCGGTATCATCCTTTAAGACCTCCTTAAGATCGCGCTCAATCGCGAGATCCTCCAGTGGCTTGTCCCGAGCAGCATAATCCTCCCAAGCCCGAACAGCTCTTTTGACTCCCTCATCGTTGAAATTGGGGTTGTACTCCTCCTTGAATGTAGTGAGCATAGACTCAAGCTCTTTAAGGCGGCTTTGAGCATCATCTCGCTCCTTGACAACGCGTTCCAGATTGTTACGAAGCTCTTCTGTCCTCTGCTTTGCCAATGTCACCAGCATACCCATTTTGCCTCCCTCCTTGGGTGCTCGAACAACTCTTGCCTTTTCTCGTTTCTCGGTCTCAGCGAATTCCTGCTCTAGGTTTTGCACTTTGATCTCGACGCTGGTGATCTGGGTTTTCAATGTCTGTATCCGATCCTCCACCTCTTTCTTGAGTCTGCCGGCCTCTGTAATAAGCTCCTTTCTCTTCTTAGTGGCGGCGCCTAGTGCTTTCTGCCTCTGCTCATTTTGTTTCCGCCATTCCTGGCCTATTTGATTGCACTTGTCGGGGCATTTGTCTCCGATTCCCTCCCATTCGTCGCTGCCATCACAGCAAAGGTCGTAATCGCAAACGCCGTCGTTTACATGTGTAAAAGGAACGTAGGTGGGAGCGTGTCCTAGACAAAGTGAGTATATTCCCTCACCTAGAATTGATCAATGGCTATAACCACCTTTATTCTTGCAGTAAAAGCCAGGGATGGCCAATGTATCGTTCAAATGAGAACATGCTGAAGTTCCAGGCTCATCGCTACCATCCGGACAGTCACAGTAATCGTCGTTGACTCGTGAGAGTTCGAGAGTGATGTCTGGGTTGTTGATGCATTTGAAGCTGTCGGCGGACTTGTAATGTTTACTGAATTCGGGGCCTACACCACGGGGTCTAGGGACATCAGATGCCGCAAATATTCGACTGGCGGCAGTAAGAGCGACAGTTGCAGCAATAACAACCTTCATTTCGTGTAGATGATAGACATTGAAGTTAAGGGGAGATGTTGGGTGAGCTTCAAATGTGGCATCTTCAACGCCAAGACTGCTTGCGTTTCGAGATTGGAGAAGGACAATGACTAACGACCCAGAGACGCGTCCACTGCTTGCTATGAAAATATCGGCATTGTTGCTATTGCTATCTACGAAACTATCGTGAATCTTATCGCGCTGGTGGTTGCACTTTGTTCAAAGAGCATTTAGCCAGACTCCACCACCGATCTATAGAGCCCGCAACTGAATTTACCTCCGAGTCCTAGTCCTCAGCAGCCGATCGATGCTCCAGACCTACCTAATCAATCAACATCAAATGCCATTTCCTGCGATGAACACCAAACTTCTCTGGAAGAATGCAACGAACGCAAACGCGCCCCCATTGACACGGTGTGTTGGAAACCTGCCTTCATCTCAGCCCCCTGCCATGGAGCTTCTCGGCATACACGAAAGCTGCCCCTTTCCGACCGGCTACATGCACGACTTGCGGGACCATGAAATTCAGCATTATCAACTGCGAAGCTTGAGCCAAACTCCGATGCTATGCAGTTCAGTCACGCGCGTTCGATGTACACGCCTGGTAAAATTCGACAGGACTGTATCGTCCCACAAGAGTTTTAACCTTGGTTCCACGCCGAGCCTGTAATTCACGTCTCTTTACCTTATCGACAACGGTTCGTTCTCTTGGAACATGGATCGATACTGATGATACTCTAGGGCAGCAACTCTTCGAGCTCATATCGCTAGACCATCAGCGATATTGATCTCGCACTGATAACTTCTGTTTTGACAACATCGATTTCAAGTGCGCAGATTTCAAGTACTTTCCTTATGGGTTTGCCAAATTTTACATTGTTAGGCCGGAGCTTTCGGAGAAGGTCATAAAATTGATTGACAGCATTCTGCTGATGTATCTTCGAGCTCAAGATCCTACAGCGAACATATCGAAGCTACAGTTCCACATATGGACTTTGGATTTGCAATGAGGAAGCCGGTTACCGGTACAATGTCTAAGGCCCCAGCCGGTGGAGTCGGCGCACAACTCGGAGCATGACATTGAAATCGATAGCAGGCGTTCGTGTCGGTGATGAGGGATTAGGGATCGGAGATTTCCTGATTGGTACACGAGGCTTGACTAGCGAACGCCGGTTGTTCCAACAGGGTTTGCAAAAAGTGCCCATGCATAAAAAAGGCTTCTAGTTCCAACGAAGAAGTCGTTCTGGAGTCAATACGGGAATCGTGTGTAGTTTGCATACCACAGCACTGTGACTGCAAGGTAGCCTCTAGGTAGCGAGGATATCGGGGACGGCGCAACCATTCGGACGACGGTTCGTCCTGTCTGACATTCTATCGTCACGAACCAAATTGTGAAGTATTTTTGGGGTCGTTAGCCGAGGCTCGAAGATGTCATCAAGTCAAGGATCTCAGCCCACGACCCAAGTGGCCAGAGACCCAGAGTGCACGGCCCTGTATACATACACTGTACTACTACTGTAGTAGTACTCACGGACACGGTCTCCCCGTTTTGTTTCATGTGCCATTCGACCACAGCAGAGGCACAAGACCCTCAATCCTCGGCGCCAGCTGTTCGAACTTGCCACGCTTTCATCCACACTCCGGCTCTACAGGCCACCGTTTGGCTGACGAGGCTTTATATAGTCATCGCGACCGCCCGACAAAACGGTCCGGGAGGTCTACCTACACATTCCACGCGTTGGTGCATCATCTTATTTGTTTGTCGTGTAACCTGTCACCGACGCCATCGCGAACACTACTAGTACCTAGCTGGTGGCCTTTCTCTCCGACTGTCTTCAAGTGCCCGACTTCTCACATCTTCTAACCACATCAAAAATGACGGAATACAGTTCCAGCACCTTACTGGCGATCATTGCCCTGGCCTGCGTCTCTGTCGTAGCCTACAGCCGGGTCACTCTATACCTCACTAGGCGGAAGTTCAGACTCGAACATGGATGCAAACCGCTGCAGAAGATGTACCCTCTCAAAGACAAAATACTCGGTCTCGACAATCTCTTCCAGACAATGGCAGCAGCAAAAGAAAATCGACTGATGGAACGGGCTCTCAACAATTACCGAACCATAGGCAATACTTTTGGAACCAGATTGTTCACTCAGAATGTCATTGTCACGTGCGAACCACAGAATGTGAAGACGATCCTTTCATTAAGATTCAAGGATTTTGGAATTGGGACCCGGGAAGTCACTCTGGGTCCACTGTTAGGTCGGGGGATCTTCACTATGGACGGTCAGTTCTGGAGTCACTCTCGGGCGATGATCCGACCCAACTTTGCGAGGGATCAAGTTGCCGATCTGCAAACGTTCGAACGACACATTCAGCACCTCTGGAAGCTCATCCCTCGCGATGGATCAACGTTTGACTTACAGGATTTGTTCTTTAGATTTACCATCGACAGCGCCACCGAGTTCTTGTTCGGACAGTCTACGCAAACACTGAACCCAGCTAAAGTCGGAGGTCCAGACGGTGCTCAATTTGCCCAGGCTTTCAATTATGCCCAAGATGCCTGTGCCATGCGATTCCGTCTCGGCGGTCTGCGATATATCTACAGAGACTCAAAGGCAAAGGAGGCCATACGAATCTGCCACGAGTTTGTAGGTCATTTCGTCGACGAAGCTGTCCGGTATCGCGAACATGACGTGGAAAAGAAGGGCGCCGTTGAGGAGAGATATGTCTTTCTGCATGAGTTGGCCAAAGACACCACAGATAAGACGCGACTGCGGGACGAACTTTTGAACGTGTTGCTAGCTGGAAGAGATACCACTGCCTCCTTACTAAGCAACTTGTTCTTCATGCTCGCTAAAAGACCTGAAATTTTCCAGAAATTACGAAACGAGATTGAGGAGACTGTGGGAGGAGAACTGCCGACGTACGAGCAAATAAAGAGCATGAAATACTTGAAATACTGCTTGAACGAATGTAAGTCAACATGTTGGAACCATACGTAATGCGAGCTAACAACTGTCAGCACTCCGTCTCCATCCAGTCGTCCCAGGAAACTCCCGTGTCGCTCTTCAGGACAGTGTTATCCCGATCGGAGGCGGACCTGAGGGCAAGGATCCCGTGTTCGTTCCCAAGGGCAACATCGTAGTCTACACCGCCTACGCCATGCACCGCCGTAAGGACTTTTATGGCGAAGACGCCGACGAGTTCAAACCTGAGCGATGGGAAAAGCTGCGTCCTGGATGGGAGTACCTTCCTTTCAATGGCGGGCCCAGAATCTGTCTCGGACAGCAGTATGCTCTTACTGAGGCTGGCTATGTTACGATCAGATTGTGCCAGGAATTCAAGGAGTTGATGAGTCGGGATGATAGGCCGTGGACGGAAGGTTTGACTTTGACCGTTTGCTCGAAGAATGGGGTACAAGTTGGTCTGACGCCTGCATGATTATATCGTGATAGTTTTCGGATTTGAAAGATCGGAAGCACGTTACTTGTATGATTTTGGAAGGAATTTTAGGTCCTGGCATTGTTCTCTTGGACGAGAAGCTCGGAATTGGTGCATCAAAGGGATGTGTCTAGAACCTCAACACTTGAACGGTCTGCTCGGCAATTCCGTCTACTACAGTATAAGTTCCTTATTACCTCACGATGAAACGAAAATCATCTAAATGTATCACGATTCTGGTTGGAGAACTATCAGCAACTCATCCGAATTGACATCTTCTCTACTCCTCTCTTCAAAGTCAGGAATTCACTTACTCACAAAATAGTTAAAAACTTATAGTCCACATCACGTGCAAAAATTCAGACGGGAACCTGATGAGGCTCATAACCTTCAGAACTCACCCTCCAACAAAACTCATCACACGTACCTTCCTACTGCCTGTTAACCGGTACCGATCGCCAATCTCAGTTCCTAACACCGCGGGAAGAGTCCTGTTGTCGGCGGCAAATTTCTTTCGGGCCAGATCGAGGTATCCATGGTAATGGCTTGATGAGAGTCATGATGTGCTATACTGTTCCACTGGGGTATTATCGTCGAGCGTCTAGAGCTGACGATAAAGAAGAGGATTAGATGGTGTTCGACATACTGATTGGGCAAAAATCGATTCAATTCTCGCCCACACAGCTCAAGTCGCTATCGATCTCGCACCAATCACGGCCATCTGTGTTAAGATGCCATCAGAAAACAATCGATTTGGATCTCGACTTGGAGATGATGGGACTGCTGAAAATAGGACAGGGGGACATTGTTGTCCTTATCTCATTCTTGGGCTTACCGAAATGGATATGTTCGGTTCTTCATGTGGAGTGGTTTTTTTTGTCGACAAAAAGAAAACGTTATACTTCTTCCCTTACCTCGACCCCTGACAACTCAATATCAAGCATGTGCATTGGCACCTTCTATTGGCTGTATCAAGCAGCCTTGCCGCTTAGTGTTGTAATGCAATGAGTGGATTGTTGTTGTTGTAACTACTCAGTGAGCAGGTGCTAAGTATCATACAATGCCAAGGCGCTAGACTTGGCCATAGAGGTCCCCCCCTCTAAAAATTCCTCCAGCCGTATTTATATAGTCCTATCAAATCTATTACTAGTCCTCTAGCCGTATTCCTATAGTCCTATCAAATCTATTACTATTCCTTGAATCTCTCTTCTCCGAATTTAAGTCCTCTAGCCGTATTTATATAGTCCTATTAAATCTATTACTATTTCTTGAATTTCTCTTCTCCGAATTTTTGAGTCCTCTAGCCGTATTCCTATAATCCTATTAAATCTATTACTATTCCTCGAATCTCCCTTCTCCGAATTTTTAAGTCCTCTAGCCGTATTTATATAGTTCAATCTCGTGTTGCTAGGTAATAGGGAACCGCCGTATTATAATATATATATATAGTTCTATTAGGTAAATAAAGGATCGAGAGGGTAGTTGAAGGAAAATTAACTTTTAGATCGTACTAAATAAGGTAATATAAAGACTCTCTTTCCCGTAGACGGTAATTTGGTATAATATTTTATTCCTTTCCTAGACCTTGATTACTATCTACACTTTTAGTATTTATTTCGGGTTATTTAGGTTAATCCGGATATATTACCGGTTACTATACGTTCTTGTCATCGATTATTACGAGGTTAGATAGCTAGGGTAGGATATCGATAGCGTCTATAGTAGTATTAAAGCGGGTAATTACTATATTCGCTTATAATTCTCCCTTCTCTATTAGACCTAATACCTTAGACATGCCGGCCGTATCTTCGGTAATCGACTCTAGGTTTACTTTATCGAGTCTCTATCTATCTCCTATTACTATCTAAGGGGGTAAACTATAGCTCCTATCCTCATTGCTTACTAATATATCTATAGTACTTAGGCTACTCGTCTATCTCTTTTCGGCTTTTAGCTTCTTCGTAGTCTTTTGTATATTAGTATCTATCTATTCCTTACGGGAGAGCGCGTCTTCTACTAAGATAGGAAAGCTATCTGGTAGGAACGTCTCCTACTATAGTAATAGTAATTGCCGGTTCTCTAATCCTACGGCTATAGTTGCGGCTTATAGGTCTAGCTAGCACCCTTCGATCTTAAGCTTGAGATTCTCTTATCGTAACCTTAAGACCTTAGCTCTAGTATCCTATAATACTTCGCTTATCTTAGTATATTGATTGCCAAAGGACTGGAATTGCTAGGTTATTTATTAGAGTTGGCTAATAGTATAGGATTTCTCTATCTCGAAGCCGACTACTTCTAGACGAGCTGAGATTAGGACGAACTCTTAGTATATAAATAATTCTTTCGCTAGACGCTTCTTTGTCTCGAGATTCTAGTATACCGCGTCCTTTACCTAGTTCTATATAAAGTTATCGAAGTAGATTCGATCCTTAATAAGGTCCTATAATTAGTAGTTAAGGAGGGTTCGCTCGTTACGCGTCTTCTCTATTATTAGATCGTACTCGCCTTTCTGAAGCTTCTCGAGCTAGTTTACGAAGAAGTTGTCTCGGATACGACGCTATTCTAGCTATAATATTTAATCGTATATTACTTACTTACCTCGTTCGATTAGTTCCTAGACCGTATTCTTTAACTATAGCAGCTGTTTACCGGTAATTAGATCCTTTCGGAGAATAATTCGAGACGCTTCCCGGGCGCGTAGCTTATAATCTGTATTAAGGATATTATCTATAAAGGGGTACTCTTCGACTACTTTGAATCGTCGCTACTAGGTAGACTCTCTAATAACTCTCTTTCGATCCTACTCTATAATAATGATTTTCCCTTTCTTATTAACTACATTTAGTACGTTAGGCTAGACTCGTTGTAGAAGTCTCTCTCGGTAATCGAAAGTATATTCGGCTCCGTAGTATCGCGTATAGCTATTTTCCTCTTTGTATAGCTAGGTAGCTTCTACCTAATCCTACTTATTCTACGGGCGTATCTCTATACGGGGCTATCTATTCTCTTGCTTCTACTTGTCTAAAAGCCCGCTATATTTTCGTGCTTTCTCTGCTACTTCTATATCCTAATCCGTAATTATAGACTCTAGCCGTAACGAGGCTTTCTTAGAAACTACGGGCTTGAATTCTTTAACTAACTAAAGTATTCCTCTAGGGTTCTTCTTCGTATATAGTTTAATACCTATCTCCCTTCGCCCCGTAGCGATGTTTATATTCGGGTCGGTTTCTAAGATCTTCTAGATCTTCTTCGCTTGCTCGTGGATTGGATCGCTAGAGGAGTCTATCGGGGCCTTAGACGGTATATATAGTACCTTTTTCTCTATCTTCTTTCGGACCGTCTTAGTAATAGTCCTAGTCTTTAGGGTATTATCCTTCTTCTCTTAGGTACCTCTCTTCTTTCGTTTACCCTTTTCCTCGAATTTCGCCTTTAGGGAGAGTTTACTAGTAAGTAGGATATATATATCTTTAAGGCGGTTACGTCCTACGTTCTAATCGAAGAACTCGGGACCCTCTTCGACTCGGAGGATTTTGTATATAATGTCGAGAAGCTTCTAATAACCTAATAGGTTATTTTTATTACCTTAGAGAACCTCTTTATTATCTAGGACTCGGCTACCTTCGTCTTCAAATACTATTTTCTTTTAGAGGTAGTCGATCTCTTGGTCGGTAAGGAATTCGTAGTTCTATATATCCCTCTCCCGTCTTACTATCTTACCGTCCTTAGTAAGGTATCGAGGTAGGGTAAATTGGTTGGAACTAATCTAGTTCGTCTTTTACTTCTTCGCTAGATCCTTTTCCAGTCCGTAATAGACTCTGAAATCCCGATTGGCTATAATGCCATAAATAGCTTCCTATATACTATAATTATAGTTTAGCTCGCTAGCTATATCTTCGTTCGCTACTAGCGGATCGATAGACTCTAGAGTAAGACGTCGGGTTACTTTGCCTAAAGGATCTTTTACTAAGCCTGAAGCCGACGCTTTCTTCTTTCCGTCTAAGCTTATTATAGTCGTCTACTATAACTTTCTTATTGTTATAGATAAAGATTACTATAAATGAACCGCTCGATAAGGTTATAATTACTCGAACTCGGCTTGAGAGGTATAGTGTTATTATAAGAGTATACGGTCGGCTTAAGGTAGTAAAGGGATACTAAAATCGAAAGTAGGTCCTGTCTCGATATCCCGATCTAGTAGTAGCGGTTTAGGTCGGGCAGCTAGTTACTTAATAGTAAAGCCTATAGTAACTATATTACCCGTTAAGAGACTCGGGTACTCTAACTATTCGTTCGTAACTTTTGATATTTATTTATTCGGATAAGCTCGCCAGCCGTAAATCTAGGCCTATCTTTAGTACCGATTACAGTAGATATTTAGAGACTTAGGTACTATAACTACTCGTTTCCGATATTCGATATTTGTTCATTCGGATGAGACCGCTAGCTGTAAAACTAGGCTTATCTTAGGTAGATTTACCTTCAATAATGTCGTGCTCGAGGTTTCTTTTAATATATTTCAAGCGGCGTAGGTCTGAAATAGCCCGCCTTCCGCAAAGCTGCGGGTGTCTAGCTGCCTTACGTTTCTAGCTCTTTCGAGTAAGATCCGTAATCTCGTAGTTATCTAACGCTCGTAAGATAAACTTCTTTTTCCCTCTTATCGTTCTATACTACGGCTCGTAGGCACTTTTACCTGCCTACCTACTATGTTATAAAGTATAAAAACTATTTACTATTCCTCCCTCGCCTCTCTCTTCTCTACTAATCGTCAAGTAGAAATAAATCAATATATTACCTCTCGATTTGATTGTCCTCCTAACCTTCCTACTCCTATCCTTAGGTAGTTTGGTTATTAGTAAATAACCCTATCTCAATCTCCCTCTCGTCTCCGCGCGTATTCATCTCTACTTCCCCTATTAGCTTGTTCTTGACGTCTCCGGACGTCGTAGTAAAGATCCGTCGTATTAGTTCGTTGAACCTAATAATGACTTCTTTACCTAGATCCTAGTCCTTACGATACTTATAGAAAACTTTAAGATTATTAATATAATAACGGCCTCCTACTTTCCCTATCCTAGGATTACTTAGGGTAGCTAATTGTCCGTACTATAATACCGTATCGACTTTTATCGGGCCTATCTACCTTAGTTCTAGCTTGTGTCCCTTAATTCTATCTTAATAGATTCGTCGGACTAGGACCAGGTTATCCTACTCTAGGATTGCCTACTGTCGTAGCTATCTCTCTTTGTTCGAGCCCTAGTAGCGACTAAGTTTCTTATCGTACTTATTTAATCTTAACCTAATAGAGAGCTCTCTTATTTCATCGTACTTCGCTATCTTGAGACCCTCCGCTCTCTTGCCAGCCGTATTAATGTATAACTCTATATCCTCGTCCGAAACTACTAATACTATCGCGGACCTTAGATACTCGTCGATCGTTAATTCCGAGCTATTCGTACGGGGTTTAAATCCTAGTATTATCTTATATAGAGAGTACTTGATCGACCGAATTAGTCTTATACGTAATACGTGGACAACGAGTAGGAGATACTTATTCTACTTCTATATCTTCTAGAGTTCTCCTTAGAGGATTTTGCGCAGGCTAGCAAGGATTATCTAAACGTATCTTTCTAATAAGCTAACTAACTAGGGATAAGAAATAGGAGTAAAGATTTAATTCGCGCCGTTGTCCTTAAGTACTATAGTATAGTAAAGACAGAAGTGAGATCTATTATTACTATAGGCGGCGAGTAGCTACCTAAATATCTAAGCGATCTCTTATAGAAATTCCGCGGTAGACTTACTATTCGTAATCTTGACTGCTGTAGTAGGAAGAGCGTCGGTGAGGTAAAAGCTAGATATTATTATCCGCCGTTAATAGGATCTCATGATCAGATGGAATGATAGAGTAGAGGCAAGATTAGATAGAAGTAAATATATAGATAAAGATAAGATGAAAGGCCTCAAATATACTACTCAAAAGGCTATAGTATAAAAAGGTAGTATCAATATATATTGTTAGTTAGTTCTTAAATATTAGATGAATACTAAGTCCGTCCCTTATATACTAGCCCTATAATAGCATATCCCTACTATATTCTCACCCCCCTTTTTATAGTTGTGTCGTCCCTTAATACAACAAGACTAGTTATCGCTACTAATAAAAGAAAAAGTATTAACCTTCCTAGCGGCTACCGTAGTAGGTGGACCTTCACTATTATCCTAACCTTCTACTTCTTTTTTACTATCGCTGTTAATATCCTCGAGTGCATCGTCGAGATCGCGTTTATTCTATTCTATTATAAAGTACTAATCCGGTTTAGCGATTAGTCCGCCTTTACGGAAGTGATATACAAAGAAACTTGTCTCGCCGAAGTGATATATCTCCTGCTTAATAAACGCGGCAAACTTGTTAGTAATTAAGTTCGTAATCTCGGTCTCCTATCTGTCGATGATATCCTTGAAATAGTAATTATTCTTAACGACTCTCTTAACTTGCTTAATAATATCGTAGTTATCCTATCGGAGACGACTAATTAGTACTTATACGATTAGCTCGACTAAATGCAGCGTGATATACGAAGGAAAAGGATATAGCAACTTACTATAGTTAACGGAGTAACTAGATAGAGACGCAGGTCTAACCTAGAGATCGCGATGCGCCTTAGCAAGCTCCTCCCAGGTACCGCCTTTAGGAATCTCAAGTATCGTATAATCTACCTTAATTCCGTAGTACTAGGGTAATATAGTCAGACGAATACTATCTGCCTTTCCTACTAATCTATAGAAGTTCAACGGATAGGTAATACGGATAGTGTAGTCGGCTATAATCTGACGCTGAAAGTCCACTCCAAATCGCTCTATATAATTACTATTCTATATCTTTGGAAGAATCTTCGTAATATAACTATTACCGAGAGGGACTCCGGCCAGCTTATTTATATCCTACTATGTAACTAAGTTGTCTATCTTATATATACCCGGAACGTACTAGGTATAGTTATTAGTAGTCTCTCCAAATATAGTTAGACTACCTTGAATCTGGTTCGTGCCTTTATTTGATTCGATGGCATCCTTAATATTGATATCGATATAACGGAATGCGATATTATTACCTTTTCTAGTTATCTTAGCGTAGTAAGGGTAAGAGATTAGCTAGAATCGATAATCTAGACGAAGCGTAATATATCGAGCCTAGTATCCAATAGATTGACGCATTGCCTGCTAGGTAATACTATAGTATATAGTTCGGTTCTATCCTAGATTATTCTTCCTATTAACCTTGCGTAAATACTAAATATAGTATACTAACTCGATCTCAGTAATATCCTTAATAGTCTAGAACTGACCTATCTATTGCAAGTCGTCGGGAACGTTCTTAAAGTACTTAATACTATTAATCTTCCTATCAAATATAGCCTCCTCCTTTATCTAGTACTTGAAAGTACTCTCGTTTAGGATACTACTATCGCGGTCCTAGTCTTCAAGGTCGCTCTTTATCTAGATTCGATTGCGAAAGGTTTCGTACTCTTTAGGACTCATGGTATTCTTCTCGAAAATATTAACATTGATTGGCTTGTAAGCGTAGATACTAATATAGTTAGAATAAACAGACGGGCGGTCACCTATACGGAACTACTTAAACTTATCGCGTGAAGTTATGAACGTAACTGTATTCGTATAGGTTGCCTACTCTACCAGCCGCTTAGTAAGAAGTAACATCTTACTATTTCGTATCTAAAGTACCGCCTAGCCTATTATGTGTCGTAAATAGTTCTAGTATATCTTATCTTTAACGGTAATAACTATCTTTACGAACTTCCAAAAGTCATCTAGTATAGAGCGCTTGATTATTACTATCTTAACCTTCTTACCGAGGTCTATATATCTAATATCGCCAATGCGTGTCTGACCAACCGTAGGTTTCTTTAGAAGGATACTTAGACGAACCTTGTTAGCCGTAGTACTATAAGTATAAGTATCTTTAGTAAGCCTAGTATCTTTAACGTCCTCCTCTTTATCTACAACTATATTATCTTTATTATACTCCTTAGGAGACTTCTGCCTGCTCTTGCCTTTGGATCGAGTAATACGAGATATATTATTATCTTCTCTAAACTCTTCCTTATTCTACTAGTCGAGTTCCTTTATTACTTCTTCGAGGATATTAAGTTGCGTACCCTAAGTTGATCCTACGTTAGACGAGGAGGATAAATATACTATATCCAATACTTATTGACTTATACCGGAGGTTGCTTGAGAATATTCGCGGAAAGGATCGTTATTATACCAACCAATCTCCTTCGGGCGCGCAAGATACTGCTGAAGTTAGATTGTAGTAATTAGTAATAAATACCTAGGATAATAGACTCTACTAAAGTTATCCTAGTTAACGTCCTTGGAATACTTATCGTAAACTACTCGCTTAATCTCTTCGCCCTTCTCATTACTAATAATATCGACTAGACCTGCTATATCAGACTACTATAGTCTTAATGAGTTTCGGGATCGTACGATTATTAATAGGCGATAGTAGATTACTACGCTAAGTATCTCAAGTACGGTTTGAATTGGAAGCTCGATAACTAGCTTAAGGTATAATCGAAGTCTAATAAGTAAGTTGCGGCTAAGTTAGAACTTAGCGGTCTATAGTATTATACTATCCCTCCTATTAACAAAGAGAGGAGACTACTTATTATTAAGGAGACTACTAAGAATCCCGCTATCCTATTTAACGAAATATTTACCTACTCCCTCGATATTATCTACTCGCGTTAAGCCGCGAATATCCTTGCACGCAGCCCTTACCTAATTTCGGGTTTTCACGCCTTAGGTCGCGTATTTATTAATAATAGATAAATCGGTTTCGAGTACTTCTATAACGGACCTAGCGGTTAGAATAAGTAGTTTGTATTCTCCGTCCTTACTCTATTTTAGATAGTTAATAAAGAGTATTAAGACTATCTTATTTTAATTCGATCGATTCTTAATCTCCTAACGAATACTATCAAGATAAGTAATACGCTCTCCTAGTTCTATAATATCTAGTACTTAACTCTATTTCTCGGCGCTCTACTCAATCGACTTAAACTATTCTAATTCTAGAAAGCTTATAGTATTATTCTTCTTATCTGTAGTAGCTACTCCACCCGTGATTATAAGAGCGGTGTTATTATTAACTAGTATAGATTCGGAGTCGCTCGTTATAGACTTATTAGGTCCGCCGTTATCGTCCTTCTGGCTTCGGGTTTTAGGTGCTATAATAAGTGCCTTAGGTAGCTCGTATTCGTATAGTTATAGTTTCGTTTGTATTCGTGGTTGAAGTTATAGAAAATAAAAGATATAAAGAGTAAAAAAGAAGAAGGAAAGAAAGAATCCTCCTACTTAAATAGATGTCCTCGCTGTGTTTCTAGTCCTAGTCTATTAATAGTATTAATACAGCTCCCTATAATATTGTAGATAATAGTTAACATAAATAGTTAATATAAATATAGTAGGAAATACAAACACTGCAATCAAGTATATAAATACTAAAACAAACTGAAAAATAATAATCGAAAAGAATAAAATATAATATATCGAAAACTTATCTCGTAATCTTCTTCCTTATCTTATTAGCGTTAGTACTATCTTTAATAATATTTTAGTAGATAGTTCTAGTCGTTTTGATATCTAGGGCTGGCCCCTAGAGTTATCTAAGTCCGTTTTATCGAAATTTCGCCGCCGGGAATCCGCTATACGGAACTTTTCGTCGCAATATCTAACATAATTTAAGTATAAAGAAGACACTTCCAACTCGGCCCGTATACGCTATCTAATAATAGCTTGGGGTAGGACAGCTATCGGACCATTTCTAAGGTATACGTAGTTGTCTATGTGGGTCGATTTCTAAGGAGGAGGAACTAGGAACTCTAGAGGTGTAGAGAATACTCGTCTTTTTATTAGACCATTTCTAGGGGATACGTGGTTATCTATATAGGTCGACCTCTAAGGAGGAGGAACTAGGAACCTTACCGTAGTTATACGGTACCGCGGTTATAGTAGAAGCTAAGGAAGTAAATGTAGTATAGTAGTCCTACTAAGAAAGTAAAACTCTAGATACGCGGCGGCTATAGCACAGCAGTCCTACTAAGAAAGTAAAACTCTAGATACGCGGCGGCTACAGTATAGCAGTCCTACTAAGAAAGTAAAACTCTAGATACGCGGCGGCTATAGTATAATTACAAGCACACGAGCGATGCGTAAATCTCTAGGTAATAAAGGTGATAATAACACCCGGGTCCGGCCCCTAGAGTCGTAATAGTAGTCTCTAAGTCGTCGAGGTTGCTTTAATATTTAGAGACTCCTCGATTCAAAAAGTACCTAGTACTAGGGCGGTCTACTAATATAATACTTAATATACGGCCTCTGATACGGCCTGTTAATGCGATACTTGATATATAGAGACTCCTTAATTCAAAAAGTACCTAGTACTAGGGCGGCCTGCTTGTCGGATCTGTCTATTATTATCTTATTTAACAAATGAAACTACTAATACCCTACCTAGGTTTTTCTTCTTTTAGACGAACTATAGACTCCTCCTCTTCTATCCTCTATCTTCCTTCGACCTATCTAATACTCTAGACTTATCCTACTACTACGTCCAACTTAAAGATAGGAGAATTAAACGCTTCATAATAATAATACAAATTCTAAAACAATTAACAAATTTCAAAAATTCAAACATACAAAATAAAATAAAGAAAATTTACTAGAATAATAATAAAATTCAAAATCAACAATAATAATATATTAATAAAAGAAAATTAATATATTTAATACATCAATTACCTCTTATATTCTATTATCGGGATATGTAAACATTGTATACTAATTAGAATCGAAGTTAGAATACCGATCTACGTTAAACTCCGGGTTAATATCGGGAGGGATATTAACGAAGTCCTTATATACATTAGGATTGAAGTTGGCTAGACGAGCGATCTAAACTATTAAACCTACGTCTAGTTCCGCTTTATCTACTATCAAGTTATCTAATAAGTAGTCGGAGAAGATATTATATTCTTCTCGATTAAAGCCGTCTGGGTTTGAAATTCGAATAAATACTTTAGCGTTAATATTATCGTTACTATCGGACTTACTAGAATCGGATAAAGCTTCTTCTCGTGGAATAAAAACTCGAATACGGTCTGCGCGTATACTCCTGAATATAACTATATTGTCTAGTTTAGATAATTTATAGCTTCTAATCCGGCGTCCAGTGTCCTTATCTATATAAACTTTCGAAATTTTGTACGGTCTAAGCTATCTAAATTCCAACTTGTTACTAAAACTCTAGACTAGTTTCGTATTATATAGTAGTACTAAGTTGCCAACCTCAAGCTTCGAAGTACGGCGACGAGATATACGAGTTACCTCCTAGTAGTTGATTACTTCTTAACGTATACGTTATTGCCTAGTAGTAGCTTCTCGCAAATCTCCTTCTCTAAGATTAAGTTGTTTCGCTCGTATCGCAAGAAGGTCCTCCGTTATCTTTATAGACTTCTAGTTTAGTATACGCCAAGTAGTTATCTTTAACTCGATTAGTAGGACATGTTCCTTACCAAGTATTATCCTAGCTAGTATTATTCCTATTATTCGTTTTATAGTTGTCCGCTCTACCTATAGGACACTATATAATAGAGATACCTAGGGTTTCTTTCCACTATTAGTTATCTTGCGTAATGCTATAATAATTAGCCGATAAGTTCGTTCAATTCCGCCTTGAGCCTACGACTTATATAGTAAAATCTAAATCTTCCTAGTACTAAATAAGTAAAGAAGAGTATTAACGAAGCGTTTATTCTCAGGGCTACTATCTATACCGATCTCGAGAGGAACTCCCTATCTAGTAATAATATACTCGTAAATAAAGTTAGTAATCCACTTTGTATTCAGAGAACCTCGAAGAGCCTTAGTTTTACTCTAGCCGCTAAGCTCTTCACGAGTATAAATAATATACTCGAAACCTTCTCGTTTAGGTATGCCTATATAGTCAATTAACTACCGAGTACCGAGCAACTTACTACGAATCTTTATTATATTCAGGCCTTCGTTGACTTTATTCTAATTATTCTTCTAATAAGTTTCACAACCTTTAACCTATATAGCGACGTCCTTATAATAACCTTCCTAGAAGTATCGCTATCTAACTAGTTCAGTAGTTGCTTCTCGTCCCTTATAGCTATACTTATTATAAAGAAGTTCAATGATTTCTTCTCGCTCCGTCGTATTATCGATAACGCGTCTATATAGTAATCCTCGTGCTCCTCGGCGGAACAATTATCGATGTAGAACAAGAAAGTTGAATACCTTCTTTCTAATAGTACGGTACTCTTTAGTAGAGGAGCACAGCGGTGGTTTCTTCAGCGTTATTAGGTAATCTATAATTATATAATATTCGTTAGTATAAAAGCTATCTAGTCCTTACTATCTTCGACGCTTTTCTGACGAAGGCTCGCTCTTACTATCCTATATTATACTAGAACTATTGTTTAGATTATCGTCTAAGGAGTTATAAGATTCTAGTTAGTCCGTCGTATAGTATCTGTTAGAACTAGAAAGCGAACAGATCCGCGGACTATAATAAGTAATTACTCCAAGATCTAAGGCCACAAAGTCGTTAATATCGAAATCGGGAATAAGAGGAATATCCTCGATAGGAATATCCTTATATTAGCGAGATAGTCTATTAGTAACTATATTTTTCTTTCCTTCAATATATCGAATCTCGAAATTCTATATTACTATCCAAGTAAGCTATCTGGTTACAAGTGCGCCAGCAATATCGGATAATATTCTATTGATCTAATAAATGAGAGTCCGAGCATCTATTTCGATAATAAAGTAGGTACCCTATAGATAAATCTTGAACTTCTTAAGTATATTTAAGAGCGCCCTATACTCTAACTTGAGAGTATTATACTTCCTTTTAGCAACTAACTAGATACTACTCGCATACCTATATAGATAGCGCTTTCCTTTATACTCCTAAGATAGTTCTACGCCCCAACCCTTAGTCGATACATCGATAGAAAGAATCAACTATCCTAATCCTTCGTTATACCGAATTGGTTTCAAAGCGGGGGCTTTAGTAAAAGCATTCTATAGTCGAGTTATTGCTTCTCTCTAACTATTACCCTAAACAAAATCTGCGTACTTCTTGAATAGGAAAAAGATTGGCTGTATAATTGTCGCAAAATCTCGAATCTAGATACGATAGTATATATAGATACCAATGAATACTCTTACCGATTTTAGTAACCTAGGTTCTACCTAGTTTATAATTACTACAACCTTTGACTCGTCTAGGCGACGTCTATACTTATTATACTAGTATCTAACAATATGAAGTCCTTCTATATAAATATCAAACTTCTTACCTAAAACGGTCGCTTTTGCGCGCTTAATATCTACTAGTAGAGTATTAAGATTCCTAATATACTTAAGAACATTCCTTCGAACTCTAGGCAGCTTACTTATCTCGTCTCTATAATCTTTTTCCAACTTGTTGAGAATATCGTCGACGTATATATCGCTTATATAAATCTAATACCGAATAATTGTCTTTATAACTCTACAAAATTAAGCGACCGAATTCGTAGCGCCTTAAGGCAATATTGTTATACGGTAAAGTCCGAAAGGGTATTGGAATACTATCATGTCTCTACTTTCTTTAGTAAGTTCGAGTTGATTATATCCTAAGAAAAGGTTAGCTAATAAAATATAAGGATATCCTGCAAACGAATCTATAAACTCGTCTATAGAGGGAGAAATGTTAGTATCTCGGATTGTTACTCTATTATAATTTGTTACGCTATTAATCAATCGGTAACTTAGCTTATCGATACTATTACCTTTCTTTACGATAAGGAACTAAGGATTCCTATACGGTCCGCAGTATAGCTCGATCCGTCCTATATCGATACGCTCCTTAAGAATCTAACGAGCTACTCCTTCTAATACTTTCGGAATATTGAATAACTTTACTTGCTAAGGTATATAATCTACTATCCGGATAATTTGAGGAGGAGCGACTTCGCGCCAAATCCTACCGCATTTAGAGAAGTCCTAAGCTAATATAGGCTCCCGCCGATATAATATCTCCTTGATAAAAGCTCTCTCTTCTAGACTTAGATCTAGGTTAATACGTATAGCTTCAAAGCGCTCTTCTGTCAATCGTATCCCTCGAGGGAAAGTCGCGTATCGCTTTTCTAAATAAATATCGAGATTAGAATCTGGTTCTACGCTTATCTGTTCGAGTATTATAATATCGCGCTAGTTAATAAGACCTCCTAGAGTCTCTCCATTCTTAAGAGGAATATTGACAGGTAATACCTTATCTACTTTCTTTTTATAAAGCGTTGCGAGTTACGGTTACGGTTAAGTCGAAAATTTTATAATTTCTTAGCGCTTCTTTGTTATAGGATTAATATCCGGGGCTAGCCCTAGGAGTCGTTTACTATCAAAATCTAACCTTCGTAACCTAAAGTTAGCTACTAAACTACAATTCTTCTATAAATACTCCTTACGCTCTACTACTTTCTTTATTTCTATCTTGAAGATCTCCTTATCTGTATAATATAAGGGAATAAACTCGCGCTAGTCCGGTACGCGTACTAACGATATGATAATCGGCGCGTCCTAAATATCGAAAATAACTTCTAGTAGAACCTACTCCTCCTTATCCTCTCGCCTTATCGCAATTGCACCTAGTCCAATAAACGCGGAAGAATCTCTAGGTTTAATTATTCCGCGAACTAGTTTTCCGTATCGAACTCCTCGTCGTCGGAGGACTCGTCGCTTAAACTAGTTTAATAATCTTGAGGCTCCTAGACCTTATTATCTTTATTAGTCACTTCTTTAACTCTAGTACTTCTTAACTAACGGATTGCTACATCGTAGTTATAATCGGCAAATCTAGTATCCTATCGAACCGACTCGTTACTATTAACAGATCGCGTAACGTATCGAATAGCGCCATCTAGAATATTATAAATCTGCAGCGAGGAGCGTAAAGAGAAGGGCTAGCTAAGGATAATAGGTCGTAAATATCTTAATAAAACTATAAAGAGCGTGCTGTCGTAAGAGAAGGGAGTATCCGCAATACGAATACTAGTATATATCTATCCGATAAGACTAATATTATATCTATCGGCGGCAGTTAGGTTATTTCTAATAGCTTGCTACTTAGGATCATCAAAACTACCAATAGGAAGGCCAAAAGCTTTAGTAGTTACTATACTTATCACGTTCACTTCTACGCCTATATCGATTATCCCGTCTCAAGACACTTCGCCAATAGAGACTTTTATAACTAGTAAACTAGCAAATATACGATACTTGCGATTAGTACGGTCTATAACTACAACTATATAAGATATAATCAGGTTGATACCAATCTCAGTATCTTCTATCGGAATACGCGTATCTATAGAGTCGGAAATAGTTATACTATTAATATTACGAGGAGAGCCCTGAGCTCTCTTTTCAAACTACTTCTATAACTTTACCGCTTTCTTTTCTACTTTCAATACTTTCGCAGCTTTTATAGTAGGCTCGATTATCTATACTACGTCATCAGGAAGTCGTTTGAATATAAAGTTATTCAGGCAAGGTATAAATATAAGAAGCTCCTAGAAAGTGAACGTATAATCGCCGTTTAATACAACTCGTGAAATAACTTCAAGTTCTATATCTCGTTTCGGAACCGCTATAATCAGTTACTTAAAAGTCGGATTATTATTTCTAACCTTTCTCGGCTAAGTCCCTCGCATAGTTTCGTTATTACTAACTTCTGCTATTAACTAATCTTCAGCCTTAGTCTAAACAGGACTACTAGTTCCGTTATCGATCATTTCCTAAAATCGACCTAGAATAGTATACTTGACTCTAGTTGATTTCGTTACTAGTTTTATAGCAGCTAGCTTTACAACTTTCGAAGAGGACTTACTAGGAAGGTTTATAGTAATCTTAGTAGGAGCCTTATTAATATTCCTAGGCCTACTAGCGGTAGAAACATGTATAGACTCGTTATACTTTATTACTAATCCTCCTATCTTGTCAACTTCCTAGTCATCTATATTAATGAACTTGCTCTTATACGCGTCCCTGCTATTATAGAGACTACTAACTTAGATAGTAGAAATACTATTCCCGCTCTTAAGTTTACGATCTTTATATATCCTCGCAATCTAATCAGACCATCGCTTAATAGTATATAGTGTAAGACCTCTGATCTTATCTCTAGGATTCTTTATACTACCCTAATATAGACCGCGCTCCTAAGGAGTCTTACTATTACGTTTATAGTATATAATACCGGCCTTAAGGAAGTCTCCTAAGCAACCGTTAAGTTGAAATACTATTTTACTAGACTTGCCGCATCCTAGGTAAACACGTTCTATAGGTAATACTCTAGTACTAGGGTTCAAAGTTGACGGTATTATTGTAGGATTCGGAACTCTTACTAGTAT
The DNA here is from genome assembly GCA_003693225.1 of Venturia aucupariae. Lineage (NCBI taxonomy): Eukaryota > Fungi > Ascomycota > Dothideomycetes > Venturiales > Venturiaceae > Venturia > Venturia aucupariae. The sequence continues at coordinate 189,022 of QWZN01000071.1, forward strand.
AGTTTAGTTTATATTGCCGGTCCTTTGCGTATTAGGAGGCGCCAACTAACGAGTTCTAGATTGGTTAAAGGTAGATAGGTTGCTCGTAGTTATATTAGAAGAATAGTAAGTTGCTACTAATAGAGAAGATTTAAAGTTCTTTTAAACGTAATTAGTAGCTAAGATATACTATATACCGCTCAAGCGAGTCTTTGTAAAGATAGGATCATATAAGTAATACAAAGTATTATAAGCGGCCTCTCTACTAATACTGCTAATATATATATTCTTAAAGGCTTCTAGTAGCGCCTAGTCAAGTCTAGAGCTGGTAGGAAGGGGAGTCTTGCTACTTATAAGATTTTTATTTCTTTTCGCAATAGATTTGTTAGCGATGCGTTCTAGGACCTTGTTATTAGCTGAACTAGTAAATATCTCTATATTCTCTTTACCGTTGATAATGCGCTCGGCTTCCTTAATAATTTCTTCAATATTTTCGTAAGTACGGCTGGAAGTAGACTTTATTAGGTACTTTAAGTTGACTTACTACTTGATATCTATAGGAAGACTATATATAAAGGCCCTAGTATAGGAAGCCTTTATAGTATCGCCGTTCTCGTATATAGTAGGCTAGTAGACTTTGAACTCCTTAAGGAAGCCCTTGGGTTTAAGGATACCCTTCTTACTTTTACGAGCTATCTCTACGAGATAAGCGAGAGTCTCCTTCTTCTAGCGTTTATCCTAAGCAATATACTCCTCTCTAAATAAGGTCTTAAGTAAGTCCTAGTCGTACTCCTCCTATCTATTAAGAGCTTGAATATCTTTATAGATATTAGTATGACAGTTGATTATTAGGCCTCGATATTTCTAAATATCCTTTTTAATCTCGAATACTTCGTACTGCTCCTCCAATCGGATAAGGAAAGTAGACGTATTCTTCCTACTAAAGATATATCTATAAGGGAGGATCAAGTTCTTAGGATCGTATCGGACTCG